>LFYR01000777.1:299336-311681 GCA_001185155.1 Zostera marina
GGGGACGTTTTCCCCATTCATTAGTGTGGGGCCCACGCCATTAAGGTATCCTATTAAGGAATGCCCTAATGGCGAGGGTCCGCTCAAGTAACGGCTGGGAGTCGGCGATTCAGGTATGGGAATCGCCGATCCAGAGGTTCAATCGCCGACTCCCCATGAGCCTAGTGGCAGCCTACCAGAGCTGTCCACGAGGCCTAGAGTTAGCGATTCCCCCCTGGAGTCGGCGACTCCCAAGTGTTAGCTTGAGCTCTTGACGTAGACACGTGCTCCGCACCGTGGAAGCCTTTCCGGGGGTCCGGCATATAGCGACGGAACCCTATTCCTTGTCGAAGGGCGTTGCTGGGAGTGACTGACGTGTTCAGGCATGTCTCACCAGTACTTGTGGGCCCAGCTGTGGACATCCTCAGCCTCAAAACCAGGACATACGTGAGGACCCAGATCCACCAAATCGTTGTAATCTCGCACATTAGCGAGGAACTCAGTTTGAATCTGGCCCATAGTTTCGATCATCTTCTGGTTTTCTTCAGTGTGTCCGGCCAAGGCAGCTTTCAACTTTTCAATCTCAGCATCTTTTTCACTCAGCAATTGGGAAGTCTCATGATCCTTCTTCTTTAGAGCTTCCCTTTCAGCAGATCCCTCGTTCAGTCGCTCGGTGAAGATATGATTCTGATCCATTGCCGAACGAAGAGATTCTTCAGTAGCTTCAACTTGTTGAGTGATCGCTGCAATTATAGTATCTTTCAAAAGAACCTTGGCCCGCTCAGCATCACGCTCAATCACTCGGGCCCCCAACTCTCCGCGAACCTTGGAGAGTTCTTGTCTCTCGCTCTCTACAAGTCTACGCTAAAGGGCCCAGTCTTTAGCCAATTTCTTGTTGGTGGCAGAAAGAGTAGACACGTCCACGCTCTTCTGTTGGCAAGAGTCGTCTAACTCTTTCATCTGCGCTTAAGTCTCTTCAACTCGTCTTCTAGAGAATGATTATCGCGAAGACGAGACAGGGAGGAGAGGCGGCCCAGAAACAGATAAGCGAGCTGCAGAAAGGGAAACAAATAAGTACAAACTCACCATAAAACATGGGAATGAGAGCACTTACGTTGTTTATGTTTTGACCAACTTCTTCAACGAATCAGTCCATCGGATACCCAGAGATAGTCCGCAACATGGTTCGAGCGGCATCCGTGTCAGCGACAGTCGGAAACATGGTCCCATAATTCCGAGGATGGTGGTGAGACATGCCTGATTACGTCAGTCACTCCCAGCAACGCCTTTTAAACAAGGAATAGGGTTCCTTCGCTATATGCCGGACCCCCGGAAGGCTTCCACGATGCGGAGCACGTGTCTACGTCAAGAGCCCAAGGCAACACTTGGGAGTCGCCGACTGAGACTACCAAGTCGCCGACTCCAGAGGTGTATCGCCGATTCCGGCCAGGGAACTCGGGTCTGGTAGACTGAGGACTTGGCCTCAAAGGAATCTGCGACTCCACCTCTGGATCGGCGACTCCCACACCTGAGTCGCCGACTCCCATCCGTTACGCGGGCGGGCCCACACCATTATGGCACCCTTCAATGGGGTGGACCCCACTCAATTGAATGGAAACGCCTCTAGGACCCTATAAAAGGGGTCCTAGGGGTGTCCTCCATTCACAACATCTTCACTTGACACACACACTCCACATTAGAGCATCCAGGAGCCCGAATCGCCTACTCCCAAGTGAGTCGCTGATTCCCCTCCTCTTCTGCAGGTGTTTGACGTAGAGCGTGCGTCGTGGACTCCACAGCCTCCGGCCCATCTCACAACCCCGCGAGCCCACTGGTAGCAGATTTCGTGCTTCATCAGCTGGCGCCGTCTGTGGGACTATCGAACCACGATATCCCGTCGTAATCGCGAAATTTTCTTCGCAAAGCTTAGCTCGATTCCCTTAGGGTGAGTCGCTAACTTTGTTTCAAGGAATCGCCGATTCACACAGGTAATCGCCGATTCATACAGGCAATCGCCGACTCCACCTAGTGAGTCTCCGATTGCGGGTTATTCTGCTAGCTAAGAGTGTTGTCCACGGCCAGACTCGAAAGAAGAACTACCTAAAGCAGTCGCCGATTCCACTAGTGTGTGCCACCGATTCCACCTTGGGAATCGCCGACACCCCTTGTGAGTCGCCGACTCCACTTGGTTCTTTCTCTCGGGTTAGTTCTAGCAAGCACTTGCGCTCTAGTTGGAATACGCTTTTGTCAACAATGACTTCTGAAAGGCAAAAGCACGACTACCATCTGAGGACCAAAGGCAAATCCTTAATGGTAGCTGACAGGGCCCAGACTGACCCTCCTCAAGAAAACAGGCAAGAAAAGCCTGAGGAGCCTCAAGCCAGTCTGCGCCCTCAAACATCCATCCCTCCCGCTTTAGAAGAGAGGTTGGTCAAATTCATGGATAACATGGAACAAAGGGTCAACAACCTCGAGAAAGCGAGGAGTCAGAGGACCGTTGCCCGCGAAGGAGTGGGTGAATCGGCCTCTCATAATTCTCCATCTGGGGAGAAAAAGAAGGATGGTCCAGAGCCTTCAAAATCAAAGGCTGGACCTAGTAAGAGTCACACTGAAAAGACTCTTACAACACGGTTTGTGGAAGACTTTCGTCGGAAGTTGGCAGGCAACCCATCCACCAGCGGTCCGATAGAATTTCTGAGAATCAAAAGTGTTCCTTTTCGAGAGGACCTTTTGAAAGTATCTTTTCCGCAAACCTGGCGGGTACCAAGGATAGAAGCATACGATGGTTCGGGTGATCCAAGAGATTACATCAACCTCTACCTTAGTGTCTTGGAACCGCAAACCACCGATAATGCACTGTTGTGCCAGGCATTCCCTGGCACTCTCAAGGGCAGTGCCTATCGGTGGTTTTCTGGTCTACCAGCTGGGTCAATCTCCAGCTTTACGGACCTCTCATCCAAATTCATCGTCCAACACGTGGGGATGACTAGGATCAAACACAGTGCCAACGCACTGCTGGCACTACGACATAACAAGCTGTCGTTGAGGGATTACACCATCAAGTTCACTTCAATGCTGACAGAAGTGAGCGATTTAATCCCAAGTCTGGCCATAGCAGGATACACAAATGGGCTAGTACCCTACTCCCCTCTGGCCCAGCATCTCACTCTCCATAAGGTGGAGACTCTACCTGACCTCTTCCAGCAAGCTCAATCGTTTATTGAGGTGGAAGAGCAGAATAAGAACAAGCTAGTGGAACATGAGAACACTAGCTTCAAAAAACCAAAGTTCGAGAAAAAGAGCTACGGCGAAAAAAATAGTTTCCGAGGCTCTTCGAACAAATACACTGACAATGCGGCTAGTTCCTACAAAAAGGAATGGAAGCCCAAGCACGACAATAAAGTGTATCAAACAACCACCAAACAGTCGCCAAAGGGTCCATCCCAACCATGGAAGGAGTGGACCCCTCTTACAATCAATAAAGGCGAACTGTTTGAGAAACTCAAGAACCGGGCAGATCTACCTCCTGCCCGTTCTCTGGATCCTGCAACCAAAAGTAGTCGCAAAAAAGGTGGAAGGTTCTGTAAATTTCACAAGGACCACGGCCACCTCACCGACCACTGCGGGGAGTTCTCGATCTACGTCGAGCAACTAGTCTCAAAGGGTGAATTTGGCAACTTCGTCAAGGGACCCCGAGGACGAGACGGTTGCAAACCTGACCCGAAGGGGAAGCGTCCACGCTCTCCTTCGCCGGACAGCGACAGTAGCGAGGACCGCCAGCGAAAAACTATCAATATGATATTTGGTGGCGGATCCGTTGGTCAGAACAGGGGTTACTCCCGGAAGGTGCTGATGTCACAGTCTACACCTCGCGACAATGGGAAAAGGGCTCGGGAAGAGAAGTCCACATACTTCTCCGAAGAGGACCTGGACGATGTCCTGCTACCTGCTACCCCACGAGGATCCACTCGTGATCCAAGCAGACATCGGTCCGACATCTCGTGTCGAGAGGATGATTGTCGACAGCGGCAGTTCCACGGACATCCTCTACATGGACACCTTCATCAAAATGGGCCTTAAGAAGGAGGATCTGTCTCCTTGCAAGGAAGCCATTTACGGGTTTACTAACGTCGCCGCCCCAGTGGCCGGCGTTATTGACCTGAAGGTCTCCATCGGATCCCGAAAGGGAAGGGTTAGTCGAACATGCCATTTCATAGTGGTGGAGGTAGAATCCACTTTTCACGGCATCTATGGACGACCCTTCATCCACGGGATCAAAGCTGTCCCATCTTCTTATCACCAATGCATGCGATACCCAATCAACGGGATCATTGCAACTGTCAAAGGATCACAAAAGGATTCTAGACAAGGGTATAAGAAGGCAACTCAGCTGGTTAAACTGAACAGTATGCTCGTCCACGCCCCACCTAACAACGAGGAAAGGAAAAAATTGCAACCCGTGGATGAGACTGAAATGTACCAGCTGAAAGGGGGACACGTGGCATTAGGGAAAGGGTTAGACCCCGACCTAAGAGCCAAGCTTGTGACTGTCCTGGAGGAGCACCAGGACAGGTTCGTTTGGAAGGGTGAGGCTCCGACACAGATTGCGCGTCAAATCGTGACGCACAAGCTTACTGTCGACCCATCCATCCCAGCTCGTCGCCAAATGCATCTAGTGCTCACCTCTGACAGGCGGGAGGCCGTGAACGAAGAGATATCGAAACTTTTGAATGCTGGGCACATTCGAGAAGTTCAATATCCAACTTGGTTGGCCAACCCCGTTCTCGTCAAGATGCCCAATGGCAAGTGGCGCATGTGCATTGATTTCACAGATCTCAATAAAGCATGCCCCAAGGACAGTTACCCGTTCCCATCCATCGACGAGTTAGTCGACGGAGCATCTGGTAACGAACTCCTCTCCATGATGGATGCCCACTCAGGATATAACCAAATCCTAATGCATGAGCATGATGAAGAGAAAACATCCATCATTACGGACTCAGGGACATTCTGTTATCGAGTAATGCCATTCGGCCTAAGGAATGCTGGAGCTACGTTCCAACGCTTAATGGACAAGGTTTTCACGGACCAGATCGGGCGCAATGTTTCCGCTTATGTTGATGACATCTTTGTCAAATCAACAAGCGTCGAAAAGCACCCCGAGGATCTGAGAGAAACCCTTAGGACATTAAAACAATACGGGATGAAGCTTAATCCAAATAAATGTTCCTTCGGGATCAAGGAAGGTAAGTTCCTTGGTTTTTACGTAGGTCAGCACGGGATTAAACCAAATCCCGACAAAATCCAAGCAATACTCGATATGTAAGCCCCCCGCACGATTAGAGAAGTACAAAGGTTGAACGGGCGAATCAATGCACTCAGTCGTTTCATATCGCAAACGGCTGACAAATGCAAACCGTTCTTCCAACTACTAAAAACTGCGGATAAGGGTAGTATCACTTGGACACCGGAATGCGAGAAGGCTTTTACCAAGTTAAAAGCACACATGTCCTCGCTTCCAATGCTGACCTCACCCAGGGATGGGGAAGACCTGTACTTATACATAGAAGCCTCATAAGAGGCCGTAAGTGCAGTCCTTATCGCACAAAGAGATAAGGTACAAGTCCCCATCTACTACCACTCGAGGCGACTACAAGGAGCAGAGGTACGATATTCTCCGATTGAGAAAATCGTGTACGCTGTAATCCATGCTTGTCGTCGCTTTCGAGCATATTTCTTAGCGCACACGATTGTAGTACTTACGTCGTGTCCCCTACGCCGTCTACTCCACAAACCAGACATATCGGGTAGGTTAACCAAATGGGCAATTGAGCTCAGTGAGTTCGATTTGGATTTCCGACCAGCCACTGCCATCAAGGGGCAAGCTGTGTCAGATTTCATGGTCGAACTCACACCATCCAACCTAGCCCAACCATGGACTGTGGAAGTAGACGGGTCGAGTTGCAGCACAGGCTTAGGTATCGGAGTGAAAATCCATAGTCCAAATGGAAAAAACTATGAACACTCGATATGGCTCCACTTCCCGGCATCAAACAATGTCGCGGAATACGAAGCAGCCATTCATGGCCTAAAATTGTTGCGAACCCTCGGCGCTGAGAAAGTCACGCTTCGCACTGACTCCCAGCTCGTGGCTCGACAAACCACGGGTGAGTTTGCCTGCAAAGAACCACAGATCACAAAATATGTGGAAACTATGGTGGAACTCACCAAACAATTCGCTGAGTTTAAAATCGAGCAAATTCCTCGAACTCAGAACACACCTGCCGATGCTCTAGCAAGGCTAGCATCGGCCTGGGAGGGAGGCCAGCGTGAAATCCTGGTAGACTCTGTACTCCAGCCCTCGTGCCAGGTATTGAATGTCACATCCGACCCCTCAGAGGATTGGAGGCAACCAATACTGGCATTCATTCAAAGTGGTGTACTTCCCGACAACAGGGGTGAGGCCAAAAAATTGCAACACAAAGCAGCCAAGTACTGCGAAGTCGGAGGGGTACTTTACAAAAAGTCCTTCGACAGCCCGTTGTTACGCTGTTTGGCCAAACCCGATACTGATAAAGTCATCAAGGAAGTGCACAAAGGCTCGTGCGGACTCCATGAGGGAGGAAGAGCACTAGCCTTCAAAATCGTACGGCTGGGGTACTATTGGCCCACATTACGGTTAGAGGCTCGCACTTACGTCCGCAAGTGCCGAGCATGCCAATTGCATAGCCCAATGCAACAAAAACCATCCGCGGACATGACTCCGATCTTGAGCTCGATCCCATTTGCAAGGTGGGGACTGGACATCGTAGGACCATTCCCACCCTCAACATCCCAAGCTCGATTCATTCTCGTGGCAGTTGATTACTTCACAAAATGGGTCGAGGCTCAGGCTGTAGCAAAGATCACTCAAGATGCGGCAGTCAAATTCGTATATCGCTCCATAGTGTGCCGATTCGGAGTTCCCCAACACATTGTCACAGACAATGGTACCCAATTCACAGGGGGGAAGTTTTCGAGAATGTGCGAGGACTTGGGTACAAAACTCCACTTTGCTTCCGTTTACCAACCACAGGCAAACGGACAAGTGGAGGTAACCAACAAGGCCATCGTACAAGGGCTCAAAAAGAAAATCGAATCGGCAAAAGGGGCCTGGGCGGATAAGTTGTGCGAAATCCTATGGGCATATCGCACAACTAGTAAAAATCCCACATAAAACACCCCCTTCGCTATGACATATGGAGTAGAGGCTGTCGTACCAATCGAGATGAGTATACCAACGTACAGGATCTCGAAGTACGACGAGCAAAACAATGACCAAAACCTAACTACAGAGCTAGAGTTAAGGGATGAAACCCGCGACGAGGCAGACCTGCAGAATAAATCGTACAAGGCCAGCGTATCACGATACCACAATCGCCAAGTACGCAAAAAAGTGTTTCTGCCGGGAACTCTCGTCACGCGGAAGGCTAGTATCACCGAAAGGAGTAGACCAAGGAATAAGTTGTCATCCAACTTCGAGGGTCCATACATCGTCGAAGAAGAGATAAGGCCAGGAACTTATCGCTTACGGCGACAGGATGAAACAATGGTTCCAAACACCTGGCATGCAGACAACATGCAACAATACTACGCTTAGTATTGACCCTCTCATTCCTTCGGTCCTTTCGATGTATAGCAAAATAAAATAGTTAGATTTTATTTCAAACATATGTTTTTCTCTTATTTTTTAATAAAAAGTTAAATTTTTCTAAGTTCCTCGATATTTACGACTTTACCCTAAATGGAAAATCTATTTTGTCGCTCCGGCCTTAATAGATCAAAATTGTTTTGTCGCTATGGCCTTAACAATTTAACTTCATCTTGTCGCTATGGCCTCGATGAAGGTTCAGGTCACTCTGTCGCTTTGGCCAGAGGTGAACTACAAGGGTATAAGTCACAAGAAGACACAAATAAAACCCTAGGATTCTTTACATCACTCACAATTAGGGTTTCCAAACTAGTCTATTTTGTCGCTTTGGCCTCAATAGACTAGAAATCGTTTTGTCGCTACGGCCATAACGATCCAACCTCATCTTGTCGCTATGGCCTCAATGAAGGTAAACAATCACTCCGTCACTACTGCCGGAGCGAAACTACAACTCTAGAATCTTAAGGTTCATCGTATCCTTTTTGTTATCTTTCGATATGTTTGTTATCTTTTGAATTTGTTAATCGATGTTGCGAGTTACTATTAGTTGTGAAGTTTAATTTATTTTCGCGAACTTAACCGTAGACTGAGCTACGATTCGTACGACCAAGTCTATGCCCAGAGTGGCTAGCGATAGGGTTAGTTTAATTTACGTCCAGAGCGGCTAAATTACGACTCGCGAATCTAGTTTCGGGTTTTAGTTACAATTCAAAAAAATAAAGTAAATGAACAATTAAATAGAAAAGGCTAAAACGATTAATTCATTAAAAAAGTTCAAAGATAACAAAAAAAATAACAATTACACAGAAACTAAGGACTAAGAAGATCTAATCTTGGGAAGCTTCGTCCTTCATTCTGTCCAGGGCTTCTTTATTCTTCTCAAGCTCCTCAGGATGCTGCTCTACCCACGCCATTATATCCGTGATGTAGTCAGGAGGTAGAGCAGGAAACACAGAAGGGCCAAAGAAGATGAGCTCTTGAAGCTGGTCAGATTGGTAGCGCACATCCAAATCCAATCCTACAGCTTTTCCAGAGAGTGCAGAGTTGTCATCCTTGAGAGCTAAAATCTCTTCTTCCGCACTCGCCAGCTCACCCTTCAGCCCAGTTGTTTCGCTTTGATGTTGGGCAGCTTGCTTCTTCAGATCCGCTATGGTAGCCTCAAGCGAGGCTACGTGCCCTCTCTCGCAAGCTAGCTGGCTCTTCAAGTCTTCAACCTCTTGAGCACGGCCAGCAGTAGCAGCTTTCAGATCTTTGCGAAGTCCCAAGATCTTCGCGACATACTCATCGATTTCCTTATGCTTGGACTCAATAGTCTTGTCCTTTTTAGGCAGAATGTTGTCGCGACGATTCTCCATTCTGGACTTCACATTCCTCAGCTTGTCCAAGGCCTTCTCGCTCTCCTTGAACTTCGTATCGAGCTGGTTGTATCGTTCTTGAATCTTCTCGACATCATGGATCGAGTCGCCTTGATAACAAGCATGTGCCATATAGCAAGCGGCATTCATATGCTTCAGAAGCTCACTCCGACACCACGACCCAGGATGGCCCATGAGGAGTGACATTGCTTCCCTCCGAGTTTCAGAATCGGTCATGAAGTCGGGAAGTGTCACGCCAGCAGATGTGTAAGGCACATAACCAGCAGGTGGTTGTGCGGAGCGAGAGCTCAACCCTTGCTCGAAGTTCCGGCGAGGCTCAGCACGAGTGCTCTTCTTCTTCCTTAATCTGATGAGCTTGCCCTCTCGGAACCTCTTGCGCATATAAATGGGAGCGGCGTCATAATGTAAAAGCGATCGCTTTTTTCCGCCCTCCAGCTTCTTATCAGTAAGTGGTTGATACGCCTCTTCCACGTCTTCGAATGTGAAGTCTTCCCTTTGGCAAAGGACAAAGGGAACACCGCACGGCACGGAGTATGCAGTCAGAGTTCGCGCTATTCGATCCGAGGCCTCAATATCCGTCGCGGTCAACCCAATCGAAGCGTTCATGTGCACTCGATGGGGATCATTCCACGCTTCCCGACTCCCGGGAAGAAACTCAGAAGTTACGAAGATAAACTCTCTCTTCCAGTTGCATCCAAAGTTCGTCGGCAACTCATCGACGATGTTTTTATCGAAATGTCGTCGCGTGAATCCGACGCGACCAGATGCAGACTTCTCCTTCATCAGCTTGTAGTAATGGAGAAACAAGCTTACGGTTGCAGCAATGTTGAGGCCCCAGCAGATGTTCATAAACCCTAAGGATCACAAAGAATCCCGCCGGGAGCTGCGACAGGGACACTTCGAAAGTCAGAAGCACTTCGCTGATGATCTCCGGAATCGGCAGCTCGGAGAAGTGCTTGAAGTAGATCCTCAGGATAGCCTGGAACCCCGGGGGTGGTAGATTTGCAGGCTGGTAACGCGATACCCAGAATCGCAAATGTCCAGAAAGAATCCCCGAGAGTAGTCCTCGAGCGTCGCTCGCATTAAGGCTCGAAGGGGGATTCAATCCATCAGATCCGTCCAAGGTTGCGTGAGTCATGACTTGCTCGAACTCGCCGTCCCTGGAGCGGCCTGTCGGAAGCAACCTTGATGCGCCATTCACGGCGACTTCACAATGAGCAAACCCAGATGGGTTCAGAGCTCCAACATAAGTATTTAAGTCGAGGTCCGGATCTCGACTGGAGTCCAAGTCCACGGGAGGTGGCGGAGTTCTTTCAGAGAGCCGGCCCGCTCTACGGCGTGGATTGGAAGCACCACGGTCCACGAATAACGCCTCATCAAAGTTAATGTTGAGAGGCGGACGGACCCCCTCGTCTTGTTCGGGCACATGTACTTTGCCCTTACCGGTGGTGCGTCTTCTCTTTCTTTTCAGTGAAGGACCATCCGCAGATGGCCCTTGGTGCGGGTTCAGTCCCGACACGATATGACCTTCCGCGTTCACAACCAACGGAGCGGTGTGACGCGCAGAAGAGTCATCTGTCAACATAGGAGTCGCCGACTCCAGCACATGAGTCTCCGATTCAATGAGAGGAATCGGCGAGTCACGGCCAGCAGTCGCCGACCCAATGGCAGCTGAGCCTTTTCCTCTCCGCTTGAAGGATTTTCCCTTGATGGGCCCAGCATGTGTCATCGACTCCACGATAGGAATCGCCGACACAGAAGGCTCGGGAATCTCCTCCAGCTCGAGAGGCTCTCGCACGACTACGAGGGCCTTGCACTGTGTCGCCGACTCCACAAGGGGAGTCGCCGACACTGGCGAAGCGCCAAGCAGTTCGTGCACAGAGGCACTCAGATCCATGTGATGAGGTGGAACGACCAGAATCGCCGACTCAACCTCTCTGTTAGGAGAAGGAATCGGCGACTCGACGGTGTTCAACACCTCATCGAGACCCTCAATGGTCATCTCCGCTATAAAGGCTGACGTTTCAGTTTCTTTCAACGGGGACAAATGGGAATCGGGGGAAGACATAATGGGAATCGTCGATTCGAAGGAAGAGAACTTGGAAATCGGCGACTCAAAATCTAGGGTTTTAGGCGATTGAAGAGGCAAAAAAGTGTTGTGAGGTTTTGGGGAAAAACTCTCCACTATTTATAGCCCCTGGGAAAATTGCAAAAACCCCCTAGAAAACCCAAAATTTGCAAAATTTGAGATCAGGAATCGATGTCCAAATCCCCCGAATCACGCCACTGTCGCCGACTCCACAGGGAAGTCGCCGACTCCAAACAAAAACTCACAGCACTGTGAGATACATTTCCTTATTTGGAGATTTTACAAATATTCCCCGTATATTCTCCAAATATCACAAGGATCTCCCAAAAAGATCTGACGGTTACGTTAGGAGTCGCCGACTCACAGAGGGAGTCGCCGACTCACAGGGGTAAAAAATAAAAATACCCCCTGCAGTTACCCACACCATAGGTGTCGCCGACTGGTGGCCTCAGTCGCCGACTCCGGGTAAAATAACAATAAAAACTGCCCCAAGTGCATGTTTTCAAGGGGGAGCTTCATGGTGATACACCATGTTTCTTGTGCTCTCTTCAGGGGGGAGTACTGGTGAGACATGCCTGATTACACCAGTCACTACCCATCAACGCCTCTCAACAAGGACTAGGGCTCCGTCGCTAAGGCAGGACCCCCGGAGAGCTCCCACTGTGCGGAACATCGTTCTTCGTCCAGATCGCCGAGTTAGCCCGTAAGTCGCCCGATTGGACTACCAAGTCGCCGACATACAGGATAACTCGCCGAGTTAAGGCAAAATCGACAGTATGGTAGACTGTACGACTTGGCCCTAGAAACTCGCCGAGTTAGCCCTTAACTAGGCGACTTCCATACCTGAATCGGCGACTTACGACCGTTACTCGGCGGCAACCAACGTCATAAATGTTACCATATATGACCATAGGCGCGATCTCCGCCGATGAGTGCGCCCTCCGAGACCCTATAAAAGGGGTCCCAAGGGGACACTCAAAGGCACGATTCAAGTTCCACTCTCACACCAGAGCACTACACTACGAAACTCGGCGAGTCTCATTAGAATCGCCTAGTTTCACTTGCAGGTATTTTGACGTAGAACGTGCGTCGTGGACTCCAAAGCCTCCGGCATCAACCTCGCACCACCGCGAGCCCTGGTAGCAGATTCAGTGCTTCATCAGCTGGCGCCGTCTGTGGGACTACCGAACCACCGGTATCCCGTCGTAATC
>LFYR01000779.1:10749-28934 GCA_001185155.1 Zostera marina
GCAAAAGCGCGTGACAACCTCCGTGGAAGCATAGATACAACCTCGCAGGCGTAGAGAGGGGGGGAATACTGGTGAGAGAGGATCTCGCATCCTGGGACATCACCAAAAACCCACATCCCAGCACGCAAAGAGGGGGGAATACTGATAGTACAAGGTCCAACACACAGACCATAGTACTAAAAGACGTATCCCAAAGTATCTAATACGCAGAGGAGGGGGGAGTACTGGTGATACAGTATCCCGAACTTGGTCACAACCTATCAACAACTAGAAGTCCGGATAGCCTAAGATGAGTTAAGGTACCTATTCTAGGGTTGGGGAGGTCCCAAGTCGAATCCTAGGAAGATCGACTTTCCTGAGGATCAACTTTCCTGTGATCGACTTCTGAATAAAGTCGATCACTAGAAAAGTCGATCCCCAGAAGTCGATCTCTGGAAAGTCGATCTCGGGCCCCGATCTGATCAGTTAGGCAGTTAGGCAGTTACTGCCCAAATGACCAGATTACCCCCATAAGAACCCCTATAAATAGAGGGCACCTCCCTCTCATTGAAGGCAAGTCATTTGGAGTAGAAGAATTCCTAGCGAAGTAGAGCTCTGCGCACTTGAGTTCCGGTCCGGTTTCCCGCGGAGTTCCCCGCTTGGCGCTTTCTTGCGCATCTTGGAGTACTGGTCGGGTTTCACCCCCATCAGCTATATTTTGGACATGCTTTGTTGAGGTCTGTGAAGTCTACACACATCCTCCACTTCCCATTAGATTTTTTAACCATGACTGGATTTGCTAGCCACTTTGGATATTTAACTTCCCGGATGTGCCCAGCCTTGATTAATTTTTCAATTTCAGCCTGTGCTGCCTCCTTTCTTTCAGCTGCGAGTATTTTTCGCTTTTGCTGTATAGGAGTAAAGCTACTGTCTATGTTGAGTTCATGGCATGTTATAGTACCTGTGAGGGTTCTTCCCCTTCCCATACAAATGTGTGCACATGAGCTTCTAACAACTGTAGTAGTGACTTTTTTAACTCGGAGGATAAAGATGTGCCTATCAGGACTCCTCCCTTTGAGAGTTTGACTTCCTCAACTTGGTTGTCTGAGATTGTGTATTCTTCCTCCTCTCTTTCTTGGATGTACAGGGTTATTGGTTTGGCCATTTTAGTTGCCTTCCTGTATGAGTTTCTGGAGTCTTTCTGTGCTCCGAAAACTGTTGCCATTTTGTCATCTTTTCCTGGGTACCTGAAGCATTGGTGGTAAGATGACGGTATTGTCTTGAAACCGTGAATGCTTGGTCTGCCCAGTATCCCATTGAACGGAGAATCTATATCGACCACGATAAAGTGTGCCGTGCGTGATACTCTTCCGTTTCTTTTTCCCAAGGATATCTGTAGATCAAAGGCTCCTACCACTGGGGCCTCTGTTTTTGTGAACCCATAAATGGCTTCCTTGGCCGGGATTAGTTGGTCCACCTTGTAGCCCATTTTTTCGAATGCAGCTTGGTACAGTATGTCTACTGAGCTGCCATTGTCCACCATTACCGTATTCAGACATAAATCATCCCCGATGTCCACTTGTATTACTAGCGGATCTTCGTGTGAGCTGACCACGTTGTCCAGATCTTCCTCAGAGAAGCTTATTTCCTCGCTTGGGTACGATCTTTTCTTAGATTTTGGTACCATGGTAGTCTGCATCACCTTGCGCGAGTAACTTCTGCTTTCTCCTACTGATCCTCCACCGAAGATTAAATTTATCACCCTTCTTTTGTGGTCAGCGTCTGAATCGGGACTTCTTGAGCGTTGGCGCTTACCTTTGTTTTTTGGGTCCTTGCAGCCTTGTCGCCCCCTCTCTATTTTGTTTATGTATTGTTTCAGCTTTCCTTCCTTCACTTGTGTGTCTAGGAAGGTGCTTAGCTCCCTGCAGTTTTCTGTGTTGTGCCCGTAATCCTTGTGAAATTTGCAATACCTGTTCCTCCTTGTTCGAGCTTCTTTTGTTGCAGGGTTTAACTCTTCTGGTTGAGGAAACCTTATTCTTCCTTTTTCTCTATTGTAGATTTCCTCTTTTGGAGTGCTGAAAACCGTGAATCCTAAATCTTTATACTTCGGATACCTTGATTTCCAAAACTCCTCAGATGTCTGGTAGACCTTTCCATCGTGTTTTGGTCTCCAGGATGATTCTCCTTTCACAAATTTCTGGAATTTCTTTTTTGGTGCTTCATATGCCTTTTTGTTGCTTATGACACCTATTTCTTTTTCTTTCTCATACTCTTCAGAATTTATATATTTCTGGGCCTTTGTTAGCAGATCTTCCATGCATTTTACATTACTAACATTTAGCTTTATTGCTAATGGTGTGTTCATGTCTAGCCCCTTTGAGTATGCGCATATTGCGATTGTTGTGTTTAGGTCGGAGATTTTTTGCATGGCTTCCGTGAATTTGGTTGTGTAATTCCGGAGCGTATCTCCATTCTGTTTGATTGCAAACAGTGATTTTGTGCCCTTTCTGACCCTTGTGTTTCCACAATGCTGGGCAATGAACTTCTTTTTCAAGTCCTCGAAACTTGTTATGCTCCCTGGCTGCAGTTCGACGAACCATCTGTATGTAGGTCCTTTCAGTGTTCCTGGGAATGCTCTACATAGGATGTCATCCCTTGATGTGGCCCATTGCATTGCCCCTACGAACATATTTATGTGGTCTACTGGGTCCATCTTTCCATCATAGATCTGTAGCCTGGGTAGCCTGAACTTTAGAGGTGCTGGTTTTACCATTAGCGATTTATGCAGGGCATCCATGCCCACTAGCCAGTTTGGGACCTCGCCTCCTCCTTCTGTGTCTCCCGTGCTTTCTTCATATACGGGTTTTTTAGGAGGAGGTTTAGGTTGCTCCTCTGGTTTGCGAGGTGATGGTGCGCTGGAGTGTGCTGCCCTATGACTTGACACCTCTTGTTGCGCCCTGGCCTGCTTTGAGGTCTGAGCTCTTGACTGGAACATTGATGCTTTGGATTTTTCAATATTCTTTATTTTCTCGCTCATTTTCGCTATGGTCTCCTTCATCTTCTCCAGTTCCTCTATAGGCATCTTTACGAACCCATGAGTGGTTTCTGATGCTGCAGCCCTTGGTTCCTTGCTGCTCGCGGGTTTCTCCTTCTGAGGTTGTTCTTCCGAAGGTTTCTCCTTTTCAGCAAGGAGTCGGATGGCCTCAGCTATTGCCTGAACCGTGATATTCAGATTCTCCCCTCCTGCTGATACTTGGGGAGTTTGCTCGGGCTCACCCTCGGGTTCAGACTCAGGTCCCTTGGGAGTCCTTTTATTCTTGTTGCCCTTGGGTGGTCGACCCACTGGCCTTTTAGTTTTTGAGTTGTCAGGCTGTTGCTCTGGCGCCTCCTGAGAATTTGCTCCTCCTCCTTGGGAAGTGCTCCGTGTTACCACCATCACTCAATGTTAGACTTTTCTTGGGAAATTCCCTGAAAGTGTTCGACTTTTGCTTGGAGAAAGTCGATCTTCAAAAAAGTCGATCCTTGTGCACTTGGAGGATTTCTTGGAAGTCGTATCCTGAAAGCGTAGCTCCTTGAGGAATCGACTTTTTCCCTTGGAAGAAAAAGTCGATCTTCTGAAAAGTCGATCCCTTGCTGGCTGATTTCCTCGCAAGATTCCCTAGCTGGCGACTTTTGGAAAAAAGTCGAGGAGCTTTTGTCGTGAGTATCTTTAAATCACAGACGGCGCCAACTGATGGGGGTGAAACCCGACCAATACTCCAAGACGCGCAAGCAAGCGCCAAGCGGGGAACTCCGCAGGAAACCGGACCGGAACTCAAGTGCGCAGAGCTCTGCTTCGCTAGGACTTCTTCTACTCCAAATGACTTGCCTTTAATGAGTGGGGGATGCCTCCTATTTATAGGGGTTCTTATGGGGGTAATCTGGTCATTTGGGCAGTAACCGCCTAACTGCCTAACTGATCAGATCGGGGCCCAAGACCGACTTTCCAGAGATCGACTTTCTGGGAATCGACTTTCCTAGGGATCGACTTTATTCAGAAGTCGATCCCAGGGAAGTCGATCCTCAGGAAAATCGATCTTCCTAGGATTCGACTTGGGACCTCCCCAACCCTAGAATAGGTACCTCAACTCATCTTAGGCTATCCGGACTTCTAGTTGCTGGTAGGT
This sequence comes from Zostera marina, assembly GCA_001185155.1. Classification (NCBI taxonomy): domain Eukaryota; kingdom Viridiplantae; phylum Streptophyta; class Magnoliopsida; order Alismatales; family Zosteraceae; genus Zostera; species Zostera marina. Next base: position 14,895 of record LFYR01000779.1, read on the forward strand.
TGTGACCGGGTTCGGGATACTGTATCACCAAAAACAAATAGCATTATTTATTTATTATCACTAATAAAATCTTATTATAGTAAAAAAAAAATCATTGCCTTATTCCACATCAAATGAGGCATGGAAATGAATATTGTTAAAATGGTACATTCAGGTCGGATATAGCCTTCTAACTCAACAGGCATACATACTATCAAGCCATTGGAATATCTGCACAGGATGACTATTTCAATCATAAAACAATGAGTAGAGAATAACAAATATTATTTGTAAACTAAGAGTACTTGGCGTCGAAGCCGTCTTGGAAAATCTGCTGGGTTCCAGTCATACAGCTTGAATGACATGCGACCAGTAATTAGGACACTGCAATCAAATTATTATTAATACGACAAGAAAAATGATGAAAAGGGATCTATAAAAAAAATAAGGAACAATTAAAATGCAACGTAAAATTATTTACATTTGATAATAATAGATAAATTGGAAAATCATATAAACCTACCACAGTTGAATAGGTGATATTTTTATTTTCAGAAAGGAAAGACAATGGTGGAGGTGAGACAGAGGGGTTATCGGTTTTCTCTCTCTGAGGTCCACTTGAAACGGCAAAAGAAAATATACTGTTGTTGTGAACCGTACGAATATTCAGATCAGAATCCTGGCCTCTGGACTCCACTAGTGTATTATTCACAGACTTGTTGCTTAGACATAGACTGTCTGAACCATTGGAAGTTTGAGTTTCATTTAAGGATTCTACATTAAAAGGAAAATGCTGAGAATTAATTAAATGGAAAGTTCTTCTGTGATATTTAACTTGTATTGAATGAAAATTTAGAAGAAAAATGTTTCAATCATTTAAGGCATTCCATCCATTGATATTATGAATTATATATTTTAAAAAATGTAAACCTTGTTCAGAAGAAATCTGTCATACTATAATACCTTTTGATTGTTCGTCATCCTGTACAACTTCTTCAATGTGTATGATTTCTATGGAATTATTTTCTTTTTCATCCAAAACTTTTTGGTCAGCATTAGGTCCTCTCCGTCGTCTTTTATTATGATGTTCTAATTTTCTCCGACGACTACGCTTCCCCTCATCAAAATCTTTTAGTATGTGAAAGAAACCTATAATTTTAACAACACATCAGATTCAAAAATCCATATTCTACTGAATAATGACATAATAAACATTTCAGCCACATAACCATCGATCGTTTTGAACGCGCCGCTTTAAGAGCGCGCTGAAGCTCCAAAGCTCTCTTGTAGGAGAGATTCTTTTAGAGCGGATAATCGGACGGGTTCGGGTAAAGATCCATCCAATTACCCAATTACACCTATTCTTTAATAAAAAAATCACCTGAAATACTTTTTTTGCCTAATAAGTTCGGTCGCGAGGTCAGCATTCTGCCTGGACTGAGTGACTGCTTCTGCCTGCTGGTGCCTAAGATGGGCTATTAGGCCTCCGTTTGCACCGGGTGCGGGGGCTTCTTTCGCCCGGTCACTATGTGTCATGGGTTTGTTGACCCTTGTAGGTGCGCCGTCCGGGGATATCTCCTCCTCTCTCCACCTCAAACGCTGTCTGGAGGGGGGTCGTGTGGTTCCACCGACTTGCTCCCGACGTTTTTTCTTCTTCTTTAGTGCATGTTTAGCTTCTTCTCAATATTTCGTAGCTTAGGACAACTTTCTTGTGGCTTTTGATGTAACTTAGTAGAGCCTACGGGCTTGTAATAGAACTCGGCACTTAATATTATTTTGCGGTACTTGTACTCCTTCAAAATCTTGAATGTCATTTTCTTTCGTGCCTCAGTTCGTGCCGTTGCCTTACCCTCACCGCCTTCTGCTGACCTGGCCCGCGTCCTTCTTGAGCTTCGCTCGTCGACTGATCCTTTTCCATGAGCCCCCGGCACCCTTCGGCCCTCAGGTGGTACTTGATGAAGCACATAATCTGCTACCAGGGGGCTCGCGGGGTTGCGGGATTAGCCGGAGGCTTTGGAGTCCACGACGTGCGCTCTACGTCAAATACCTGCAGAGAGGAGGGGAATCGATGACTCAACTTGGGAGTCGGCGATTCGGGCTTCTAGGTGTGCTCTGGTTGGAGTGTGGAGTCAAGTGTGGTTGGAGAGGATATGATATGAATGAGGACCCCCCAAGGGCCCCTTTTATAGGGTCCTTGGGGCGTTTCTCATTCATTGTTCCTAGGGCCCACGTCATTATGGTGCCCCATTGATGGTGCCATAATGACGTGGGCCAAGTCAAGTAATGCATGAGAATCGGCGACTCAGGTATGGGAGTCGCCGATTCAGGGTGAAGTCATCGATTCCCCAAGAGCCAGGTTGGCAGTCTACCAGAACTGGCCAACTAGGCCTGGAATCGGTGGCTCATCTCTGAATCGGCGACTTGGTAGTCCCAATCTTCGATTCCCAGTGTTGACTTGAGTACTTGAAGTAGACACTTGCCCACAACCGTGGAGCTCTCCGAGGGTCCGGCATAAAGCGACAGAACCCTAGTCCTTGTTGAAGGGCATTGCTGGGAGTGACTGACGTAATCAGGCATGTCTCACCAACTACCTTTTGTTTTAACCTTCACCGGAGGGCCAATCAAAACTGTTGTATTCTTCGGTTTTTTGGTTCTTGTAATTGATGTTTTAGAATATAAATTTGAAACAACTATAGTGTCGCTCAGTTTCTGAAGAGCTTCTTCACCATATTTGAGCAGTATATCAAGTTGAGGTTGTCCCATTTTCGCATAATTCATCATTGTCTATGACATTATTGCATACTTGGACAAGGGATCGTCAGGTTCTGAAAGAGATGGAGCTATTATGTTAGTCTTGCATAGTTTGTTCCACCTAGGCATTTTCAAATCGTTTGGTAAACTTCGATGACCGTTGACAACTAGATAATGTATAAGATAAGAGCATGAGACCCTGCTGTATTCAAATCGATAGCATGTGTATGTCGCTGTAGAATTACCTTTCGTGATAGTGAGTTTAAATAACACGTTTTGTCTTTCTAAAGACAGAACAGGTAGATATTTAATTTTCTTTGAGAAGAAAGAAGATAGTAGTTAAAAATTAAATGTAGGAAAAAAATTGATGGTAATATATGATGCAAAAAGTGATGCAAAAGAAGATAAAATACCTCGGAAGATTGGTCATTCGGTGGTAATATATGGTAGAAGAAGCTTTTCCGCATCTCCTCTTGAAAAAAAAGGAAAATAGTTGTTGTAAAGAAACTTAGAGCGTCTTTCTCAATGTCCATAGACGTAATAAATCTTGGATGCCAGAAAGTATCTTTGTAATCGTTCAAATTCTCGGACTCGCGAATGGTATTTATCATATTTTGGTATCGCTGAACGAAATTAAATAATAGGTTCTTGTCTGTTACTTTCGTCTTAAGAAAAGAATTCATGCCTTCGCTCCTTTGGATAGAATGCATTCCGACAAAAAAATGAGAACACATCAGACATGGGACCCAGGATTCCCGAATGTCGTATAAACTTTTCAACCATACATTGGAAGACACATTATTCTATGTGATCCAAAGAGACCATGACTCTTCAAAATCTTTTAGAATCTCGGATAATTTAATAATTTTGTAGAACGTGTTTAGAGAATTGGTGTTCTGGCATACTGTTGAGACCTTGGTCGATAACTTGTTGGTTATATGCCAACGACACAAACGATGAAACGTTTTCGGAAAAGCACGAGATATAACACCTTTCATCGCCAAATCTTGATCAGTAATAATTGATTGAGGAGGGAGTCTTATACATTGTTTAAACGTACTGAATTGATAGCCACGTAAAGACCTCTACATTTTCATTACTACGCACAAAACAAAAAGAAGACAATTTAATTTATTGCAAATTGTGGAAAAAATGTAAAAGAATATGAAGAAATTTGAATAGATGTATAAATGAAATACCTTAAAAACGCACTATCGAATATTTGTAGTCTTCCGATGGTGGTTGACACCACAAAACATACCGAACATCATGGAATAAACATTGGTCTTATAGGTCGTGTCGAAAGTAACGGAGTCTCCGAATAACTTATAATTTTCAATCATAGTAGGATCGGCCAAAAATAAGTGTTTCAAATGACCTTCATCATCTTTGACAATGTTATAGAAGAAGTCCTTATTTTCTACCTTTTTAATTTCGAATTCATCGACAATTAAATCGACATTATAATTTTTCAAATCGATGTGATCATCACGAACCATATTGTTGATGTCCAATATCGTGCAACCCATATTCTGCACACCACCAAGTTGATGAGAGAAATACGCAGCCTGTTGTGAAACTGGAACATTAACTTCGCCTAACGAGGCAAAAAGTAATCTAGAGGTTTGCGATATTAACCGATTTATTGGAAGGTATCGAATTTTTTGAGGAGGTCGTAAGTAGGTGATTATGATCAAAATTGATATTATCAGTGACCCAATGATCAGATCTGTCTATTCTTTTGAATTTGACACTTTCTTGGCAACCATATCTCGAAACATCATTCATTCTCTTAGTACCATTGGTCGGTGGAAGTAGTAGACTTGGACTACCTTGTTTAGAACATAACAACCTTTTCATTATAAGAATGTTTTGACCACTCTCTTTGTCCAATATATTTTTCGTCGATCCTAAACGAACAGAAAATCCCATAGCGGATGCAAAATCGTAGTAAGATTGAACAACCATTTCAAACGAAGGAAAAACATGACCGACAATAGGACATGGTTTATTGGATTGACTGTAACTAGAAAAACCATTTTCATGATCAGGAGATATTGGATATTGACCAGGAGAGGAAGATTTTCGTTTAGAATGGTTGTTAAGGGTTTTAGCAGTTCCGCAACTCATATTAGCGAAGGATTCCCTAATATCAACAGATGATTCCCTAATATCAGCAGAGGTACATTGGACGAATTCTGAATCAAATATGGTGCTACCTACGATATCAGGATCCAAGGAGGTCGAAACATCGACATTAAAAGCTGTAGGATTAACATTGGTCTGACACTGAGGGAAATTGAAATGAAAATTCAAACTATTGGGGGTTTTAGCAGTTCCATAACTCATATTAGCAGAGGATTTCCTCATCTCAACAGAGGTGCATTGGACGAAATCTGATTCAAATATGGTGCTAGCTACGACATCAGGATCCAAGGAGGTCGAAAAATCGACTACAAGTTGTAGTATTATCATTGGTCTGACATTGAGGAGAATTGAAATGGAAATTCAAGCTAACGTTGCATGATGTGTTTGTATGATCGTATGCAAACTGCTGTGAACGATATGGAGGAGGGGTCACGAAAATTGAATTAGTGTTGGGGGAAACTTGCAGGATAGGAGATCGATCTTGATTCGCGAATGGTGGTGGAGAAGCCATTATATGCTATGGGGAAAAAATAAAGCATTGGGTGTAAGAAATGAAAACCAAAAATAAAAACAATAGAACACTAACCTTCAATTCAGAGGACAAACTAAATGAAACCAGATGATGGGTTGCAAGAACGCGAGATGCTAGAGAAGGAAAATGATGAAGAGTTAGGGAGATTGAGGAAGAAAACATTGGGAAAAAAGAACAAAAAAAAAAGGACGATTGGGACAAGGTGGCAAAACCGAGTAAGGACAAATAAATAGTAGGTAAGGATAATGTGGCAAAACCGATTTGGATAGAGAAAGATTAGGTCAAAAAGAGAGGAAGAGAGAGTAGATAGTAAATGACGTTGACGTGATCTAATTATTTTAGCAGAAGAAAGCTATGCAATAGCAATGCATATCGATATATTATAGGAACATCCAAGTGTAATAGAGGGAGAGAATTGAGAAGAGAGCGATTGGATGGGATGAAAGATAATGCCAAGAGAAAAAAGACAAGAATTCGACAAGGGAAATAGCACAGTTAAGAAAGTACAATGAAAAAGGAAGATGTTGGTAGAGGTAATGTAAGAGAGAAATGAGAATAAAAGTAGGGAGATGTGACTACACAAAGAAGAATTAGAAGTAATAGAAAAAAGAATGAGAAGTACTACTGACAAAAGATTGATGGAAGAAGAAGGAAAAAAAGCACTATGGCGGAGAGAGAAAGAGTGTAAGAGGGAGAGAAGAAGAACCCAAGATAACAAGGAGGGGATGGAAAAAAATTGTGATAAAGAGAAATCGTGAGATAAAAGGTGTGAAGGAGAGAAGGAAAAAAGTGTATATCCAACGCCGGACGGAGAGAAGACGGAGGAAGAAAAGAAAACCGAGTCTGACAGAGGACGGAGAGAAGACGTAGGGAGAGAGAGAGAAAATCAAAACCTGACATTGGAAAATCTAACACTGTACACGGTGGGAGAGAGAGAAAAAATTCATAAACTGACATGTACGTAGGAGAGTATGGGAAGGAGAGGGGGAAAAAATATTTAGTATGACATAGTTGATTAGGTGAGAGAGTAAGAGTGAATAAATAGAATAAATTTAATAAAAATACGGTACAAAAAGAGAGAGGTGGAAACCAGTTGCAACAGGTTAATAAAGAACGGTCAGGATCGATCAGAAGAAAATGAAAGGTTGAGATGAGGTTCTCATGTGAGAACCCAAAAGAGGGGTTCTCACATGATTTTTTTTTGTATATTAATATATTTTAAACGGTGGACTATATGAAATGAATTTATTTTTTTGAGCCCCCAAGCCCCCCGCCTTTTATTACAACTTAAAATTAACTTCAAGGTCTGTTTGCACTTTATTAAAAAACTAACGTTGCTGGGTTAATGTTTCAGCCCACAACGAAGTCTTGAAGATGGCCCGTCCTCTTCTTAAGTCTTTTCGGTTTATTTCCCTTAGCTTGAACCAGAGCCGGTTCATGGGAGTTGAGCTGCTGTGAACCGTCGTTCTCTCCCAAAATATTTCCAGCTAGGGATTCCGCGTCCTCTATCTCAATAGCATTATGTAAATCCCTGGATATTGTCTCAAAGCCAATAATCATCGTATCATCATCACCCTCTTCCGAAACGACCTTCTCCTCAAGGTTTAGAGAAGGAAATCTACTCGCGATATCTGCCACTGACTCCCAAGAAGAGTCTTCAGGTAATGCCCTGTTCCACTGAATTAGAACCTGTTTAACTTTTTCTTTTGCTTGCCATATGATCCTGCTATCCAGTATTGCAATTGAGTAACTAATTGGTTGATTGTTGATGGCTATTACTGGATCTTTTCCGGAATGATTTTCAGATATTGGACAACAAAATGCCTTCAACCTTGACACATGGAATGTGTTATGTATTCTGCAGGTAGTTTTACTTTGTATGCAGCTTTATTTATCACTCTTTCAATCATATAAGGACCAAAATATTTTTGGCACAATTTATTATGTAATCTGCTAGCCACTGAACTCTGCCTGTATGGCTGTAATTTTATTAAGACCCATGCACCCACTTCAAATCTCACCTCAGACCTCTTTTTATCAGCTTGAAGCTTCATTCTTGCTTGAGCCTTCAATAAATTTCTTTTTATAACTTCCAATGTTTCTTCTCTCAGAGTTAACATCATATCAACTGACTCTATTTGTGAATCTCCTTCCTTATAATGTGGTAGTTCATTGGCTTCTTTACCATATACAGCTTTGAAGGGAGACATCCCAATGGAAGAATGGTACCCCGAATTATACCATAATTCTGCCCATGGCAGTAATACTAGCCACTGCTTGGGGTCATCATGACAGTATGACCTTAGATACATTTCTAATGTTCTATTTACTACCTCTGTTTGGCCATCAGTTTCTGGATGGTATAAGGAAGAATAGGACAATTTGGTTCCACTCAATTTGTGTAATTCCTTCCAAAATTTGGAAGTGAATATTCTATCTCTATCTGATACTATTGATGTCGGTATTCCATGTAACTTCATGATATCTTTCAGAAACACCTCTGCTACCTGGACAACATTGAAGTTTGGGGGTAGTGCACTGAAGTGAGCATATTTGGATAATCTATCCACTACCACCATTATCACAGATTTTCCTTCCCTTTTAGGTAAGTCAGTTATAAAGTCCATGGTTACATCTTTCCATGTTGTAGACGGGATAGGTAGAGGCATGAGTAGGCATGAAGGCTTCTGGTTGGAAGGCTTCATCTTTTGGCAAATTATACAATCTTTCACATAGTTATATATATCCAATCCCATCTTAGGCCAATAAAATACTTTGCATACTCTTTTCTTGGTCTTCATTTTACCAGCATGGCCTCCTAGCTATTAATGAATCATGAAACTCTTCTAGAATTTTAGGAATAAAAACTGAATTCTTCTTTAAGTAATATCTGCCCTTAAAGAATAAAATTCTTGATTTTACCTGAAACCCATTGAAATCTTGGCCTTCCTCTAAAGATGCATGAATAATGCTCTGCACCTCGGGATCTTCTTCATTTTCTTTCTTAATATCTTCTAGCATAGAATTTACTGATATGGAGAAGGATAGTAATGATCCCGGTTCATCTTCAGCTCCACTAGAAAATATAATTTCTTCACTCTCTCCTTCTTCAAATGATCTGGATAGAGCGTCAGCTACAATATTTTCCTTGCCTGGTTTATAGAGTATGTTAAAATCGAATCCCAATAATTTTACAAGGAACACTTGTTGTTCTGGAGTCTGAATTACCTAAGTTAAGAGATTTCTGTGATCAGTTTTAATTATAAAATGAGATCCCAATAAGTAGTGTCTCCACTTGGCTACTTTTTGTGTTATCGCATACATTTCTTTCACATATATTGTTGCTGAACTGAGCTTACCTGATATCTTTCTGCTGAAGAATGATATGGGGTGCTTGTTCTGAATTAATACTGTCCCTACCCCCATTGTTGCAAGCATCTATCTCAATAATGAATTGTTGATTAAAATCAGGGTATCCTAATACTAGAGCTGACACCATGGCTGTTTTTAAATTTTCAAAGCTACCTTGGGCTATGTCACTCCACTTAAAAGCATCCTTTTTTAATAAATCTGTCATAGGAGAAGCTATCTGGGCATAGCTCTTAATGAATCTACTATAGTAGTCAGTCAATCTCAAAAATCCTCTTAGCATTTTAAGGTTCTTTGGAACATCCCACTCCACCATTGCTTTTATGTTTTCCGGAACCGAATACACCCCATCAGCCTTAATGATATGACCCAAAAAATCCCATAGAATCTTGACCAAAGGAACACTTGGACAAGTTTGCTAATAATCTGTTCTCCCTCAAGGTGTCAAATACCTTATGTAAATGTGTGAGGTGATCCTATAGGGATGAGCTGAACACTAATATATCATCAAAAAATATAATAACGAATTTCCTTAAATATTTAGCAAAAACAGAATTCATGACTGATTGGAAAGTTGCTGGTGCATTTGTGAGACCGAATGGCATCATTAAAAATTCAAAGTACCCCTGGTGGGTTCTGAATGCTGTCCTTTCAATATGAGGTGGATGAACTCTGATCTGATGAAATCCATATCTTAGATCTAATTTTGAGAAAAATTTAGATCCTTTAAGTTCCCCTAGAAGTTCATCCACAGTAGGAATAGGAAACTTGTCTTTAGCAGTTAGAGCATTCAAAGCTCTATAATCCACACATAATCTATAGCCTCCATCTTTCTTTTTTACTAGTAGTACTGGAGATGAATATGGGTTGGTGCGCGCTAGGCTTGATGATCTGCTGATTTAACATTTCAGCCACTAGTTTTTCAATTTCTGACTTCTGGAATTGTGGGTACCTATAATGCCTCACATTTACAGGGTTTGCATTACATTCCAGATTTATAAAGTGGTCTCTATCTCTTTGGGGTGGCAGCCCTGTTGGTGTTTCAAAAATATCAGTATATTCTTGAACAATTTTAGTGACTTTTAGGTTGTTTGAATTCAGAGTAGGAACCTCTTCATTTTTCTCTATTTTCTACATATAACATAAGTAGGCTTCCTGTGTAGAGGCAACAAGGCATTTTAACTGTCCCACAGAAAGAGGATCTTCAGAAACCCAAGAACATCATTGCCATATAATCTGTTTTTAAGTCTTCTTAAATGACATGTTAAGCTCATCAAAATTAAAGGTGACTAGTCCCAAAGTCTTTAATCCTTGAATCCCAATAACCACATTAGCCCCTGCCATCTGAAGCAAAAAAATGTCCATTTTCACCAATGTATTCTGGATTTTTATTTCTACTTCTTTGCAGACTGCCTCACAAATTAATTTACCACTCCCAGTAGACACTTTAAATGGAACTATCACATGAGTGACTAATTTCAGAGCTGAGGCTACTTTTGTTTGAATAAAATTGTGTGTGGAACATGTGTCCAATAGTACACTAACATACTGGCTTTTTATGAGGCCATCTAATCTGATGGTTGTGGCATTGATATGACCTTCAAAAGCGTGATAGCTGATTTCTCTGTCCTCAGTACTAATGTTTTCAGTTTCTTCTTCCACCACCTCTTCTTCCTCAACCACTTCCCAAAAGCAAGAGTACTCATCACCTTACATTTTGAAAAAAATTCCTTTACACTTATGGACAGGAATGAATTTGTCATCACAGTTAATTAAAACATAACCCTTTAGTTGTCCTCTCCTTTCTTTCAGAAGGATACAATCTTTTAAGCACAGGTGATGGTATGGAATTTTCCTTTGGGCTTCCTTTTGTTTGATCTGTCTTGGTTATGAATGATGTAGTCTTGAGAGTGAATGACTTTGTATAATAGGGCTTGTTGCTCCCTTTAAAACCTGGTTTCCTTGCTTCAAACGTGAGTGATAGTTCAAATGCCTCATGTATATATGAAGGTTTGCCTCTCATTACCTCCATCTGTATTTCTTCCTTGAGACCTGAAATGTACATTTCTAAAATAAAGTATTCAGGCAGCCAAGTTGTAAATAAAATGCCAAGTTGTAAATTTCCTGATGACTACATCTACAAATTTTTTCCATGATGATAGCATATTGCTTGCCTCAAGCCAAGCAAACCATTTCATTGCTATTCCATCTAAGTGGAATGAAACAATAAGAAGTTTTTGATCTTCGGGAATTTTATTAAATATAAAATACCTTCTTATTGAAAATAACCAACACTCCGCATCTGTGTCATCAAACCTTGGCATGTTAACTTTGATATGCTTGGCAGGGGAGTAAGAATCATTATTTAGGATGTTGCTGGCATAGTCAGGATTGTCTAAGTCCACCACTGACTGATAGAATGGTTGCAGAGATTTTGATTTATGATCTGGTTTTTCCTGATCTTCATTGCATTCTATGTTGATTTTAGTATCAGGTGACTCCCTTTGATTGTTGTACAGATTTCGTTTATTTGCCTTCCCAATTCCAAAAAATTGCTATTGACATTAGCTCTGAACTCGCTCATGTCCTTGATTTGAGACATTTGTAATGTCTGTAATCTCTGAAAATCTGGATTTGTTGTTAAATTCAATATAGTCATCCTGAAAGAAGAGATCAAATATTGAAAGCACCAGTGATAGGGTTCTAATCCCTGCAAATAAATGAAACAACTTGACCCGAGGGTCGAAGGTGCCTTAGATCTAAGATTTGGGATCTTAATTAGGTGTCCAAGGCGTGCATAGCGGGAATCAATCCCTGATATTGAGACTTAGCCCTGGATGATTAGTCTTGTTAAGCAAATCAGCAGAGAGCTCAATGCAACATATTGTTGAGAAGACCGGCAGTGACGGAGAGGATGGACGGAGGAGTACTCGACATAACTGCCGGAGGGTAGGGTTTGCGTTTTGTGGAATTGAGAGAGATGATAATTTTGATTCAAATTTCAATAAAGATTTCCTCAATCATTACAGAGTTTATACTCATGACCTATTACAACTTAAAATTGACTTTAGGGTCTTTTGCAATTTATTAAAAAAAACTAACTAATGTTGCTGGGTTAATGTTTCAGCTCACAACGAAGTCTTGAAGATGGCCCAGCCTCTTCTTAAGTCTTTCCGGTCTATTTCCCTTAGCTTGAACACAAAGTCGGTTCATGGGAGTTGTGCTGCTGCGTCATTTTCCCCCAGCTAGAGAAAGTTGAAGAAATGAAATGATGAAAATGTTGTATGGAAATTTGATTGATTGATGGTAGTTCTATAGGCTCTAGAATGATTGTACGAATCTTAATTACTAGTATAAACAGTATTAAATTTAATACTGATGGGGGTGAAACCCGACCAGTACTCCAAGACGCGCAAGCAAGCGCCAAGCGGGGAACTCCGCGGGAAACCGGACCGGAACTCAAGTGTGCAGAGCTCTGCTTCGCTAGGAATCCTTTCGCTCCAAATGACCTGCCTTTAATGAATGGGGGGTGCCCTCTATTTATAGGGGTTCTTGTGGGGGCAATCTGGTCCTTTGGGCAGTAACCGCCTAACCGCCCAACTGATCAGATTGGGCCCAGGGGTCGACTTTCCAGAGATCGACTTTCTGGGGGTCGACTTTTCCTGGTGATCGACTTTACTCAAAAGTCGATCCCAGGGAAGTCGATCCTCAGGAAAGTCGATCTTCCTAGGATTCGACCTGGGATCTCCCCAACCCTAAAATAGATACCTCCACTCATCTTAGGCTATCCGGACTTCTAGTTGCTGGGAGGTTGTGACCGTGTTCGGGATACTGTATCACCAGTACTCCCCCCTCCTCTGCGTATTAGATACTTTGGGATACGTCTTTTAGTACTATGGTCTGTGCGTCGGACCCTGTACTATCAGTATTCCCCCCCCTCTTTGCGTGCTGGGATGTGGATTTCTGGTGATGTCCCTGGATGTAAGATCCTCTCTCACCAGTACTCCCCCCCTTTCTACGCCTGCGAGGTTGTATCTATGCTTCCACGGAGGTTGTCACGCGCCTTTGCCAACTATTATCCGGTTTGTCCTAGCCGAAGCCTACTCCTTGCACCCCTGTCCGGTCCGATTCTCCCGCGGAACCCTGCTTGCCCACCTTGACGCCTTGCCTGCGCTGTCCTTGAGCACTGTTTGAGTTCTCTTCCCTGTGGCGGGTTTTGAGAGTACTCGACCCCCTCCTTTTCTCCGCCTTTCTGCGATAGGGGCTGAGTGTGTTTCCTCGTCTACCCACGTTCATCCGTGGGTGAGGACTATTACTTGAATACTTGCCCCCTCCTTTTGCTCGCCTTTCTGCGACTGAGGCTAAGTGTGACTCCTCGTCTACCTATGTTCATCCATAGGTGAGGATTGTTGTTTGAATACTTGCCCCCTCCTTTTGCTCGCCTTTCTACGACTGAGGCTAAGTGTGACTCCTCGTCTAGCTACGTTCGTCCGTAGGTGAGGATTGTTGTTTGAGTACGTCCCTCGTCTAACCTACGTTCCTCCGTAGGTGAGGTTTACTCTTGGACACTTGCCCCTCTATCTACATTTTTGTAGAATGGGGTGTGTGTTTAACCGACGTGTCCCCCGTCTAACCTACGTTCTTCTGTAGGTGGGGTTCACTTTTGCTGATGTGTTCCCCGTCTAACCTACGTTCTTCCGTAGGTGGGGTTCACTTTTGCTGATGTGTTCCCCGTCTAACCTACGTTCTTCCGTAGGTGGGGTTCATTTTTGAGTACGTCCCTCGTCTAACACTACGTTTCCGTAGGTGAGGTTCACTCTTGCTGATGTGTTCCCCGTCTAACCTACGTTCTTCCGTAGGTGGGGTTCACTCTTGAGTACATCACTCGTCTAACACTACGTTTCCGTAGGTGAGGTTTACTCTCGCCTTAGATGGGATACGCATCCTGACTCTGTTACCATTAAGACTTTCTCTATCCACGTTCTTCCGTAGGTAGAGTTAATTTGGCGTCCTACTTTGTTACTGCGTCCAGTAATAGTAGGAGTTCAAATATCTTTATATGGCTCAGTTCATTTTGCTGCCGTATCTCCGTCCGAGTTGTGGACTTCCACGATTCCTCAGGAGCTTTTCGTGCTACACCCTCCTGTCTTGGTGTGCCTCCGTAACTTCAACTTGTCTGGGTTCTTTTTTCTGCACCCCTTTTATGTGGGAGGAAAAAGTCGATCCCTTGTTGGTTTTGGTCGACTTTTGCTAAATGTCGA
>LFYR01000779.1:30213-69142 GCA_001185155.1 Zostera marina
ATGTCGACGCCTATCCCCCTTTTCTGGGAATGTCGAACTCGCTTTCCTGCGGAATGTCGATCCTGGCCTTCTCTTTTGTAGGTTTCGAATTCATTGGTAAATGTCGACGCCTATCCCCCTTTTCTGGGAATGTCGAACTCGCTTTCCTGTGGAATGTCGATCCTGGCCTTCTCTTTTGAAGGTTTCGAATTCCTTGGTAAATGTCGACGCCTATCCCCCTTTTCCTGGGAATGTCGAACTCAATTTTCTGCTGAATGTCGATGGTTTTTCTGAAATGTCGATGAATCTTCCTGAAATGTCGATGTCATCTAATTGGGTTTTGGGGTTTTTCACGGACTGGGCCGTCGTGGGCCTGCCGGGCCCGTGGGCTTTCCGGCCCAACGGGTCGACCCGGATGAACAGTGCCCGCGACGGTTCGTCTTCGACTTTCCCCTATAAATAGCGGAGGGGGGTTCACTTCCTCTCCACTTGTTTCCATCGCTCTGAGGCATCGACTTTCTTCGCATCGACTTCCAGCTTCTTCGCTTCGACTTCCAGCTTCTTTGTTTCGACTTCCAGCGTCTCCGCTTCGACTTCCAGCGTGCGTGAGGCTTCGACTTGAGCCTTGAAGGTGCAGCTTTCTGGGGTCCGACTTTTGTTGTCGGGCTCTACTGAGGCTGCACTGGGTTCGACTTCCTTGGGGTCCGACTTTTCTGAAAGTCGGTCCCTTTCGAAGTTGTTCCCCATTGGACTGTGGTCCGACTTTGTGAGGTTTGACGCCTTGTCATCGACTTTTCAAAGTTGGATCCATTTTTATTGGGATCGACTTCCTGACAGTCGACTTTCCTGTGATCGACTTCTTGAGACCTTTGTCTCCTGACAGTCGACTTTTCTGGAATCGACTTCTGAGATCGACTTCCCTTATATTGCAAGTTCGATTCCCTTAAGTCCAGGTTGACTTTTCTTGGGATCGACTTTTGCCTTAACTTGGCCTGACTGCTCTGTTCTTCGTGCAGGTTTTATAATGTCTTCTGACAAGAACTCGCAGCAAGACTCTCCTCAGATCCCAAAAATCATAAATATCGAGGTTCGGAATCCTTCTGCTGAACCGGAGTCTGTTCAGCCTGCTCCTGTTGTACCGGAGCCTAGAGCTTCGCCCTCCGTGCCTATTGGAAGTAAGAGAAAGACTCTTTCTCGTCGTACGCGCAAGCCCGTACCTCCTAGTAAGTTACTTATTTATTATTTATTTCGTAACTTACTCTTTATTTGTTTCTTTTTTGTTTGTAGGTGCTCCCCACTCTTCCCCCATGCGTTCCAGTTCGGGGTCTTCTACCTCTAGCTCGGGAAGCTCGGGTTCCTCCTCCTATTACTCTTCTTCCTCGGAGGATGTAGATATTGGAGGAACCCCTCCCTCCATTGTCAGGACTCCTCCTCCTACCATCATTTTACCTTCTATTCCTGAGGAGACTCCTACTTCGGGGGTTTTATCTGTGACTACAGGCAGTTCTGCTCAACTTCCTCCCGAAGTCTGTAGTCAGAACATTCATGTTCTTGAGAGTTCCCCTAAGGGTTACCCCTCTGAGACGAGGGATAAATACCCCTTTCCTTCTCCCCTTGAGGAGACGAGCGTCCCATCCTTCTATCGGGAAATGGATGGTTCTTGGCGTCAGTGGTCCGTTCTTGTTCGCAACGGTTTCCACGTCGTCCCTACTCTTGACCGGGGCGAGTACGGGACTGGATATGGTTCCTTCTGTGCAGTCTCTCTGACTGATATTCCAGGCTACCCCCTTTCCTCTAATGCGGGTAGCTGCTCCAACACCCTTTCCCTGGATGCCGCCCAAAGAATTCTGAGGGGGTTGGAGCTTAGAGAGAGAGTGTACTGGGCGTACCCCTCTGAGAATACTGGTGACGTGCCCCCCTATTTCATACTGGCACTTCACCGAATTTATTTCACTAACTTTCCAATCCTTCCGATCCCTTCTCTAGTTAGTGAAATACTCTTGTATTCTGGATTGTGTATATCTCAGATGGGTGCTGCCTTCTTCTTTTATGTCCGGGGATTTATAAATATCCTTAGGGATGCTAGCATAGTCCCTACTGCTCGGCTGTTCTTCCACTTCTTCACATTCCAAAATCCGAAGAAGGGCAGCCCTTTCATTGCCTGTGCCAGCCGTGCTACCTCTATTACTCACTCTGCCCTCTTGAAAGATCCTCCGACCAGACGGAACAAGAGTGAGTTTATTTTTGTGGATTGCAGGTTATGCCCTGGTAGCAGACTTCTCCCTGCATCCACTAGTGGTCGTAAACCCATTCCTCGTCCTGATCTAACTGAGGATGAGGGAGCTTCCGTGCAAAAGCTGGCCTTTTTGCATCCTATCGCTGTGCCTGTCGGTCACGCGATTGAAGATACTTTTAACCGACAAGGTCTTCCTTTTCCTGTTTTTCCTTTTATGTTTTCTATACATATGCATTTTCTAATTCTGTTTTTATTCCTTGCAGATTTTTATATGCAAAACCCTGGAGGTGTCCCTGAACGCGTTGGGCAAAACGAAACGGGCTCCATGGTTTACGCAGCTGCCTCCAAGCCTTCTGATGCTGATCATCTGAGGCAACGTTCCCTTGAGAATGCCTATACAATGGCGCATTCCCCTACTCCTCCTGACGAAGTCCCTCGAACTGAGGAAGGGGAGGTACCTCCGGAGGTACCTAAAGACACTACTCCTGGGCAGTCTCCTGCTGCCTCGAGGCTTTCTGGCTTCTTCCGTACTCTGTCAGAAGAAGAGCGAGAGAAAGCAACAGAGAAAACAACGGAGAAGGAGGCTCAGTCTAAGCAGACTGAGAAAACCACAGAGAAAGAGATTCCTGAGAGGAGAAAAAGAAAAGAACGAACTCCTCCCTCCAGGACCAGCTTATCTCCTCCAAGGAAGAGAAGATACTCCCCCAGGCGACGAAGTCCTCTTCGCAGGAGATTTTATGCTGGGGAGTCCTCCCGGGGTCGCTATAACTACTCTTCCACCCGGGAGACGCAACTGCCGGGGTACCAAGGTTCACACCCCCGGAACTACGGGTCCAAATTTCTTCTGACCCCTGACACGGATGCCACCCGAACCACACTGCGGGCCATCTCTGGGTATCCGATGGATCGGATTGTTGAAGAAATAGGACAGAACCTGAGCAACGTGAGTGCTTTTATTTTGATTATTTTTATGAGCGTGTCCTTACCCATTCTTTCTCTTTGCAGCTCACCCATTTGTTCCAGGGCCGCATCTCTTCCCTGTCTCATCTTCGTGACTCTCAGTCTACGGAAGACGAGTTGAAGAGAGTGAAGCGCCGATGCAAAGATCTGGAAGGTGAGGTTGCACAAAAAGTTTCAGACGCCTCAACTCTGTCTGCCACCAAGAAGAAGTTGTCTGCGGATTGGGCTGCACAAAGGAATTTCTTGAGAGAAAAAGAGCAGGAAATCTCCAAACTTAAGGGAGAGTTGGGGGCTGCAAGGTTGGAACTCGCAACTGAACGTGCCAAGGTCATCATTAAAGAGTCGATGATCGTTGATCTTGACCTTCAGCGCGAGAATGTTGAGGCGACTCTCAACACCTGTCAGACACAGAATGCCATATTTTCCGACCGACTGAGTGAGAGCCATGAGGAGAACAAGAAGCTCCTGGAGTTGCAGGATGAATATAAGAACTCAATAATGCGACTAGAAGAAATGGACCGGGTAAAGACTAAGGAGGTCCAACGCCTACTGAGGAAGCTCGACTTGCAACTGAAGAGCTTCAACGTGTGATCAACCATCTGGAGAAGCTCCAAGCTGACTATCTTGTCAATGTGCAAGATTATAATGACTTGGTTGATCTGGGTCCTCATGTTTGCCCTGGTTTCGAGGCTGAGGATATCCACAACTGGGCCCGTAAGTACCCTAAGGAAGCTACTGAAGTTCGAAATCGGGCGCTTGCGGAAGAAGAGGATGAAGAGAATGAAGAGAATGAAGAAGAGGAGGTTCTGGAGGCGCTTGCTAAAGATTTCTCTATAGAAGATCAAGACAACAACGATGCAGAGGTCTCTAAAGATGCACCCCCTCCTCCTCTATCTTATTCTTTTAACTGTTGTAATTTACATTCCTTTGTAATTTTTTTTAAATCAATATATGGAATGTATTTTTAAGTGTTCTGATAGCTAACTAAATAACATATTAGTTATGTAGTTCAAACTATTACAAGAGTAATATAATCCTACTTAATTGTTTTAAAAATACAACTGTAGGTTATCTGCGTGCCAAGTATTAGGAATGCCTGTTCCATCTTCCCGTTTTAACTTGTACGTGCCTGGTCGGAGTTATTCCTCCACCACATATGGTCCTTCCCAATTTGCGCCTAGTTTGCCTTTAGAGCAGTCTTTTCTGCCGACACTTGCTTTTCTCCATACTAGGCTTCCTTTTCTTATCGCTTTACCCTTGACATTCTTGTCGTGATATCTAGCGATACTTTGTTTATAAGTTGCATTCTTTGCCTGTGCATTATCCCTAAGCTCATCTACTAAGTCCAGAGTTATTGCGCATGATCTCATGTTTTCTTCCATGTCATAGGATAATACTCTGACTGTTGGGATGCTTAGCTCTGTTGGGATTAGTGCTTCCATTCCATATGCTAGTGAGAACGGGGTTTCTCCGGTGGGTGTCTTTTCAGTGGTTCTATACGCCCATAGGATCTCTGGTAGTAGATCTGCCCACGAACCTTTGGCCTGTTCGACTTTTTTCTTCAGTCCCTGAACGATGGCTCTGTTTGTGACTTCTACTTGCCCATTACCCTGTGGTCTGTATACCGATGAAAAATGGATTCTGGTGCCCATGTTCTCGCACAATCTCGTAAACTCCCCACCGGTAAACTGTGTACCGTTATCTATCACTATATGCACTTAAAGACAAACTTTGTTGCTGCTCCTTGAGTTATTTTGGGTACAGCTAGTGCCTCGACCCATTTAGTAAAGTAGTCGACAGCCACAAATATAAATTTAGCCTGGCCTGTCGATACTGGAAATGGTCCCACAATATCTAATCCCCACATTGCAAAGGGAATGGGGCTTTCTACCCCTGTTAGCTGAGTTGCGGGGCTCCTCTGTATGTTTTTGTGTATTTGACAGGCCTTGCATTTTCTTGCAAATAGGACTGCATCTTTTTTCAGTGTGGGCCAGAAGTATCCCTGCCTTATTATTCTTTGGGCCAAAGATCTTCCCCCCTGATGTATTCCGCAAACTCCTTGATGAATCTCCTCTACAATGAATTGTCCTTCTTCTGTTGAGACACATTTCATTAGAGGTCCGTCGTAGGATTTCTTATACAGAATATCACCGATCAGGCAGAATCTTGAAACGCGTGTTTGTAATTTGCGTCTTTCATTTTTATTTTCAGGAAGTTTCTGTCCCTCGAAATATTCTATCAAGGGCTTCCTCCAGTCTTCTGCCTGGATCACAACTAAGTTACATGAAGGTGTAGATGCTGAGTCAACCAGTATCTCTCTCTGCCCCCCCTCGAAAGCAGAAGCTAGCTTTGCCAGGGCATCAGCTGAGTTATTTTGACTCCTTGGTATCTGCTCTACTTCAACCTTAGTAAATTGTTATTTGAGTTTCTCCAATGTGGCTGCGTACTGTACAATTAGAGATTCTTTAACAGTGAACTCTCCTGTGAATTGTCGAGCCACTAGTTGAGAATCTGTTCTAATAATTACTGAACAGGCCCCTAACCTTCTAAGAATTTTAATTCCTTGGATCACAGCTTCGTATTCTGCTATATTATTCGTAGCTGAGAACTGTAATCTGATGGAATGTTCATATATTCGTTGGTCTGGAGTGATTATCTTTATTCCTACTCCTGCACCTGTACTGCAGCTTGAGCCATCAACCTCTACTATCCAGGGTTTTTCTTTGCTTTCCTGGGTCATGTCTACAATAAAGTCTGCAACTTCTTGCCCCTTAATGGCTGTGGCAGGAACAAAATCTACATCGAACTCGCTTAACTCCAGTGCCCACTTCGTTAATCTTCTGGAAGTATCTGGCCTGTGGAGGATTCTGCGCAGTGGATGTTATGTTAAGACTTTAATTGTATGAGCCAGGAAATATGCTCTGAATCTGCGTGCTGCATGTACTGCTGCCAGGACTATTTTTTCCACTGGAGGATACCTTGTTTCTGCCCCTTGTAGCCTTTTGGAGTGATAATATATCGGGATCTGTTCACTGTCCCTTTGACATATTAGAACTGCACTGATAGCCTCTTCTGAAGCTGCTATGTAGACATACAATTCCTCCCCTATTTTTGGCGAAGTTAGGTGTGGTAGAGAAGCCAGATGTGCTTTGAGCTGTAGAAACGCCTCGTCACACTCTGTAGTCCACTTTATTGCCCCTTTTTGACTAGTTTTTAGTAGCTGGAAAAAGGGTTTGCACTTGTCTGCTGTTTTGGAAATGAACCGACTTAAGGCATTGATCTTTCCATTCAGCTTTTGTACCTCCTTTATTGTTCGAGGTGGTGTTGTTTCTAGTATCGCTGCTATTTTATCTGGATTTGGTTTTATCCCTTTCTGCCCTACATAGAATCCAAGAAATTTTCCTTCTTGCACTCCGAAACTGCATTTGGCAGGGTTTAACCTCATCCCATAATTCTGCAGAGTTTCCAGGGTTTCTTTCAGATCATTTGGGTGCTCATCTGCTTTTTTGGACTTTACCAGAATGTCATCTACATATGCCAGGATATTTCTTCCCTCCTGCTTTTTGAAAACCTTGTCCATCAGCCTTTGAAGGTTGCTCCTGCATTTCGTAGGCCGAATGGCATGACTTTGTAGCAATATGTCCCCCATTCTGTGATGAATGACGTAGCCTCTTCATCATCCTCTTTCATTAAGATCTGATTGTACCCTGAATGTGCATCCATCATAGATAGCAACTCATTTCCTGATGCTGCATCTACTAATCTGTCGATTGATGGGAGTGGGTAGCTGTCTTTTGGACATGCTTTGTTGAGATCTGTGAAGTCTACACACATCCTCCACTTCCCATTAGATTTTTTGACCATAACTGGGTTTGCTAACCATTTTGGATATTTGACCTCCCGGATGTGCCCAGCTTTGATTAACTTTTCAATTTCAGCCTGTGCTGCCTCCTTTCTTTCAGCTGCGAGTATTCTTCGCTTCTGCCGTATAGGAGTAAAACTACTGTCTATGTTGAGCTCATGGCATGTTATAGTGCGTTGTACCTGTGAGGGTGCCTCCCCTTCCCATACGAACGTGTGCACATGGGTTTCTAATAGTTGCAGTAGTGACTCTTTTAACTTGGAGGATAAAGATGTCCCTATCAGGACTCCTCCTTTTGAGAGTTTGACTTCCTCAACATGATTGGATGAGGCTGTGTCTTCTTCCTCCTCTCTTTCTTGGATGTACATGGTTACAGGTTTGGCTATTTTAGTTGCCTTCCTGTACGAATTTCTGGAGTCTTTCTGTGCTCCAGAAACTGTTGCCATTCTGCCATCTTTTCCTGGGTACCTGAAGCATTGATGATAAGATGATGGTATCGCTTTGAAACCGTGAATGCTTGGTCTGCCCAAGATCCCATTGAACGGAGAGTCTATATTGACCACAATGAAGTGTGCTGTACGTGATACTCTCCCGTTTCTTTTTCCCAGGGATATCTGTAGATCGATGGCTCCTACTACTGGGGCCTTTGTGTTTGTAAACCCATAGATGGCTTCCTTGGCCGGGGTTAGCTGATCCACTTTGTAGCCCATCTTTTCGAACGCAGCTAGGTATAATATATCTACTGAGCTGCCGTTGTCCACCATAACTTTGTTCAGACTTAAGTCATCCCCTATGTCCACTTGTATCACTAGTGGATCCTCATGTGGGCTGACCACGTTGTCCAGATCTTCCTCAGAGAAGCTTATTTCCTCGCTTGGGTACGATCTTTTCTTAGATTTTTGCATTACTTTGCGCGAGTAACTTCTGCTTTCTCCTACCGATCCTCCACCGAAGATTAAATTAATTACCCTTCTTTTGTGGTCAGTGTCTGAATCTGGACTCCTTGAGCGTTGGCGCTTACCCTTGTTCTTTGGGTCCTTGCAGCCTTGTCGCCCCCTTTCTACTTTATTTATATATTGCCTTAGCTTTCCTTCCTTTACTTGTGTATCTAGGAAGGTGCTCAGGTCCCTGCAGTTCTCCGTGTTGTGCCCGTAATCCTTGTGGAACTTGCAATACATGTTCCTCCTTGTTCGAGCCTCTTTCGTTGCAGGGTTCAACTCTTCTGGTTGAGGAAACCTTATTCTTCCTTTTTCTTTATTATAGATTTCCTCTTTTGGAGTAGTGAAAACCGTAAATCCCAAGTCTTTGTACTTTGGATATCTTGATTTCCCGAACTCCTCAGATGTCTGGTAGACCTTTCCGTCGTGTTTTGGTCTCCAGGATGATTCTCCTTTTTCGAATTTCTGGAATTTTTTCTTTGGTGCTTCGTATGCTTTTTTATTGCTTATGGCACCTCTCTCTTTTTCCTTTTCTTTCTCATACTCTTCAGAATTTATGTATTTCTGAGCCTTTGTTAGCAGGTCCTCCATGCATGTTACATTACTGACGTTTAGCTTTATTGCTAATGGCGTGTTCATGTCTAGCCCTTTTGAGTATGCGCATATTGCGATTGTTGTGTTTAGATCGGAGATTTTCTGCATGGCTTCCGTGAATTTAGTTGTATAATTCCGGAGCGTGTCTCCATTCTGCTTGATTGCGAACAGCGATTCCGTGCCCTTTCTGACCCTTGTGTTTCCACAATGTTGGGCGACGAACTTCTTTTTTAAGTCCTCGAAATTTGTGCTCCCTGGCTGCAATTCGATGAACCATCTGTATGTGGGTCCTTTTAATGTTCCTGGGAACGCTCTACAGAGAATGTCATCCCTTGACGTAGCCCACTGCATTGCCCCTACGAACATGTTTATATGGTCCGCTGGGTCCATCTTCCCATCATAGATCTGTAGCCTGGGTAGCCTGAATTTCAGAGGTGCTGGTTTTACCATTAGCGATTTGTGCAAGGCATCCATGCCTACTAGCCAGTTTGGGACCTCGCCCCCTCCTTCCGTGTCTCCCGTACTTTCTTACTGTACGGGTTTTCTGAAAAAAGGTTTGGGTTGCCTCTCTGTTTGTGAGGTAGTGGTGCGCTGGAGTGTGCTGCCCTATGACTTGACACCTCCTGCTGTGCCTTGGCCTGCTTTGAGGTTTGAGCTTTTGTATGGTATATCGATGCCCTAGACTTTTCAATATCCTTTATCTTCTCGCTCATTTTTGCTATGGTTTCCTTCATTTTTTCCAGTTCTTCTATGGGCATTTTTATGAACCCATGAGTAGATTCTGATGCAGCAGTCCTTGGTTCCTTGCTGCTTGTGGGTCCCCCCTTCTGAGGCTGTTCTTCCGAAGGTTTCTCCTTTTCAGCAAGGAGTCGGATGGCCTCTGCTATCGCCTGAACTGTGATGTTCAGATTTTCCCCTCCTGCTGATGCTTGGGGAGTTTGCGCGGGTTCACCTTCGGGTTCAGACTCAGGTCCTGTGGGAGTCCTTTTGTTTTTATTGGCCTTAGGTGGTCGACCCACTGGCCTTTTAGTTTTTGAGTTGCCAGGCTGTTGCCCTGGCGCCTCCTGAGAATTTGCTCCTCCTCCTTGGGAAGTGCTTCGAGTTACTACCATCCTGTAGTGTTCGACTTTTCTTGGAAGGTGGGTTCGACTTTTGCTTGAAGAGAAAAGTCGATCTTCAAAAAGTCGACTCCTAGTGCACTTGGAGGATTCCTTGGAATTCGATGTCTGAAAGCCTAGCTCCTTGAGGGGTCGACTTTTTCTTGGAAGAAAAAGTCGATCTTCTGAAATGTCGATCCCTTGCTGGCTGATTTCCTCGCAAAACTTCCTAGCTGGCGACTTGGAAAAAAGTCGATCCCTTTTTTCGAAAAAGTCGAGGAGCTTTTGTCGTGAGTATCTTTGAGTCACAGACGGCGCCAACTGATGGGGGTGAAACCCAACCAGTACTCCAAGACGCGCAAGCAAGCGCCAAGCGGGGAACTCCGCGGGAAACCGGACCGGAACTCAAGTGTGCAGAGCTCTGCTTCGCTAGGAATCCTTTCGCTCCAAATGACCTGCCTTTAATGAATGGGGGGTGCCCTCTATTTATAGGGGTTCTTGTGGGGGCAATCTGGTCCTTTGGGCAGTAACCGCCTAACCGCCCAACTGATCAGATTGGGCCCAGGGGTCGACTTTCCAGAGATCGACTTTCTGGGGGTCGACTTTTCCTGGTGATCGACTTTACTCAAAAGTCGATCCCAGGGAAGTCCTAGCCGAAGCCTACTCCTTGCACCCCTGTCCGGTCCGATTCTCCCGCGGAACCCTAGAATAGATACCTCCACTCATCTTAGGCTATCCGGACTTTTAGTTGCTGGGAGGTTGTGACCGTGTTCGGGATACTGTATCACCAAATACTATATAATATCAGCAAAGGTCTGAGATGACTTTATAAAACTTTGACAGAAGGAAAAGACAAAACAATTTAAGCTAGACTGCAATGTAGGTAACAGTTGTAGTTCTGCAGGTTGAAAAAAAGTCATACAGTAGTCTATGATAGACCATAATAGGTATTTAACAATAATAGGTCATTAACTATCACATTCTAATAATTAGTACTGATAAAAATAAGGAACATTAACAATAGATGACGTTTGATTGTTAATAATTAGTACTAATAAAGTAGGTAGATGACAAGACAAATTTAGATAGTAGTACAGACTATAATGACGTCGAAGTATGCAATCACATCGGTAAACAGAAGACCGAATAATATTACAAGCAGCAATAAAAAAATAATTTTTTTTGAATAGTATTGTGATTGACTCGTAGGCAGCTAATTGTCCCCCTGTCTCGGGAGTGGGCGCAGATCGCGTCGGGGCGGGCCTAGCGAGAGCCGCGACGACAGGAAATGACGCAGGTTAGTAGCCGGGAGAGACGAGGACCCACGGGAGCCGCGACGACCGTGCGACCGACGGCCATAGCCGGTAGCCTCATCAGGAGCGGGCGCAGGAACCACGACCGAAGAGGGGCAGGAGCAGCATGCAAGGACCGGCGGGAGCTCGATGTAACTGCAGGAGCGGCGTCGGGGGCGCCGCTGGCGGGCCGGCTCGCGAGGATATCAGAGAGACGGCGGTGGATATCTATCAACACAGTGTTGAGACGCTGAGTCTCCGCCAAGGCCACATGGTTGGGGGCACCGGCGGGCATCAGCAGGCATAAGGCCCACGCGACATGCTGAAGCTGCAGCTCATGGCCGTACTCCTCGAGAACATCCTGGATATTCATCGCGAAGGAAGGGAGGAATGAGGAATCAAAGCAACAAGCGACCTATTTATAGGGAGGAAGCGAAGGGGAGCAGCTCGAAACTCGAGGCGTCATTAAGACGAGTAAAGAGGGGAGGTTGAAGACCAAGTACGGACGGACCGCCCAACGGTCCATGGACCGAACTGGCCTCTTCAAGGGCCCAGGCGCATGAATGGCCCGAGCCGGCGGGCCCATGAGGCCCAAAGGCAACGCAAAATACTATAAATACCTCCCCTGGTCCACTAGGGGAGGAGGTTGACAATTCTAAAGAGTGAACGCTTGAGAGAGTTGAGGTTGTGAGCTTGGAGCGACGAACCCACACACTAACAATGTCCAATAGTAGTTCAATGAAAAAGAAATTGGTAGTAATGTGACCTTTAGATTAGAAATAGAACCACGTGAATGATTTAGCGCAGGATGGCGCAAATAGAGGTTGGCACATAACCCTAACCCTAAATAAAATAAATCACAAATCCACAATATTAATTGCATTTTTAACATAAAACATAAAGAAATTAATATATACATTAGCAATTTATTTTAAAATCGAGAAAACTATTTGCGTTGCAGTAAAACTGAAAACAATTATAAAGCCAATTAAGACTATTGGTTTTTTGAAGTAGTCCTTCATTAGTTTGGCTCTGCGTCTGTTGAAGGGTCTATTACATACTCGGTTGATAGCTTTGAATTGTTGAGAAAGAAAATCCACTTCCTTTTTAGGTAACACCAACCATGATCTGCGTTTGCTGAAGAATTCTGCTATTTCCTTAGCTCCATGTGTGGTGGTGACTACTCTCAGCATCCCAACGAACATTAGAGCTTCTACATCTGCATTTGTTTTGACCAAGTGACTCATGTACACTGCGTATGTTGAAATCCTGCTTCTTCTTCCACCTAATCTGTGTCGACGACGTGGATCAAAATTCTCAAGAAAAGTGTCCTTCCAATTTCTCAAATAAACAACTTTCTTCTCCGTGGTTTTCAAACCATATATTTGTTCGTAGAACAACATGTTCTCAAATTCAGTAAAAAAATTGTCATTTATCACCTTTGATCCCTCCACCATAAAGCCATATTGAAAGTGCATATTATATGGCCTCATATCATTGGAAAGAAACGACAAACCAGAATAGAATTGTTCTTTTGCTGTTGGAATGGTTGACATCATTGAAGGACTTTTATTATCCAACCTTCTACTACTTGTGAACAGAGAACACATATCGCCATTTGATACAAGCAAGTCAACGTACACGATAAAACCATGCAAAAGCCAGACTACGATGTGCCAAAAAAGCTGACTACATAGCATCACCGAGCAAAAAATTGGAAAAGTTAATACAATAATTAAAAGCCGCCACATAGAGACAATTGTTCGTCTTTTAAAGTGACGCAGCCGAACTATGTAAAGTAGATGAAGAAGATGATCGACTTCTCCATCTTCTTTTACTTCACCGTATGCACCAATTTTCTTCTTTCTATTGTCTACGTAATAAACCGCCAAATCAAACAAACTGCATCTTTTTTTTAGTTTCAATTTTGCATGATCATAATCCGTCAGTTCATATATAACTTCAAGAATAGAAAAAGGTACCTGATTCTCGATGAGAACCATATCATGATTTAGTAGATCAATATCTATTCCGGGAAGCACAAATGTTGGACACTCGCTGTACTTCAACAAAAACTCCACAACCGTCTAAGACCAACATCTTCAAGAACTCATCATTTGAGACTCCACAAGTAGCAAAATCGTTGTACTTGGCCTTTGCATTAAGAAACTGGTCTCTAATCTTCTTCGTATACGTTTCAACTTTGTTATTCTCAATGTTGCGACGAAGCAGGTCATTAAGGTATTGCAGCTTGAGATTTTGCATGGGATAGAGGGCTTCATTCTTAGAGTGGTATGGTCCAATGGAAATCATTTTGGGCTCGAAATCACCACACCATTAGCTTGAATGATCTCTTCCGGGACTCTACATATGGTTACCGTCTGTCTCCGATGACCGTAGTTTTTCGATGTAGTCGATATCCACATCTTCTGTCAGCTCCTTTACAATTGAAGCGACCACATCGTTTGATGATAGATTCTCCTCAATTTCTATTTCGGTTTGAGTGCGTGGCCCGTTTGTTTCCCCTACAATGAAGTTTGTTGAAGTCTCCTCCACTTTTTCTACTTGTTTCAGAACTCGTGCCATGGAAGAAATTGGAAATTCTATCTCTTGTAATGGTGTACTTCTCTCCCCAACTCAGCTATATACATCAGTTTGAGCCACCGAGACCTCTAATGACACAAGATGAATGTCATTTTCTTTCGGTAAGTGAACTACTCAACATTAGTCATTTATATATTACAGCAATCGGAAGCATACTAATTAATTATCATTCAACGTACCATCGAAAAAAACTTACAATATTTCACATTACTAATTATTATTCATATTATCATTAATAGAAATTAGTGCATGCTTGATGATAGATTCCTTGGAAGCGTGCTTGATGCTTGATTCATTGAGAAGCGTGCAAGTGCAAGATCATTAATTTCTACGACATATTAGATGAATTTCTTTGTAGTTTGGGAAGTATTCCAAAAATGACAAGTATATTAATTATGATTGAACATTAAAAGTGCTAATTGTAAACTGGCCGAAGTACATGGTGTTAAAACTAACCTGACATATTATAATATCAATGAAGATTCCTCTTTAATCAATATATGAGAGATGATAATTTCATAAAAAAAAATTAAGGAGCAAGCTAAGTTACCTCTGAATCTCCCAATGATTTTTCTTCGATCATTTTTCTCTTACTCAATCTTTCTTTTTAACAAACCGCATGCACTCTCTAAGCAATCTCTCAGCCTTTATTCTAGGATTGAATATGTAGTCACATATAAAACCTCCAAAGTATCTTGCTGTATCATTAGCATTAACTGATACTGCCATTAGTGATTCATTAGCATTAACAAGTACTGCCATTCATGAGTTATTATGTTCAAGTAAACTCCACTCTAAATAATACTTGCAAAATAACTTGAAATCCGACAGATTGGAATCACCATCCTTTGGAGACGAGATCGAAATGATCTTGGGAGCAATTGAAGGAGAAGTTGAGAGCACAAAAATAGAAAACGTATGATGATTTTAGAGCAATGTAAAACCTTAGTATTGCTTCTCATTGAGTATGTATTAATTATACACATATTAACATGCATGTAACGGTGAAAGAGGAAGAAGAGATAGCTGCCCAAAGTGAAGAAAATTTAAATTTGGGATTTTTAAATGGGTTGAATCCGACACCCAAAGGTAGGAAAAGTTACCTGATTACACACTAATGAAGACTATAGGATATGAATGTTACCCTCTATTACCTAAAGGTGAAAGAAACAAGCTAATGCCTAAATCAAGAAAATGTGTATTTTTGAGGTATGTAACTCAACAGAAAGGATACAGGTATTTAGATATGGAAACTAGAAAGATAAGGATAGTAAGAAATGTAACATTTAATGAAGAATCATTTCCATTTATTGATGATCCAAAATCACTAAATATCAAAACTAAGTCATACAAACCTATAGAGCTAGTATCTCAATTACAAATACCAATAATTAGAGATACAGATAATGAAAGTAATGTTCAATCACAAAATGATAACATTACTGAAATATCAGATGAGCACTTAGGCTTAGAAAGGAATCAATCTGATTCTTTTTCTAACAGAGACATAACTCATCAAACTAGTCAAAATCCACAAATAGAGTCTAGCCCAATTAGATCTAATAACAATCTAGAAAATACTATTCCACACACTGAGAGTAGGATGAACCTGGAATTAAATCCAGGTATAAATCCATCCACTACTTTGAACACTCAAATTCAGAGTAGCTCTTCCTCTTTTCCAAACTTAAGAAGGTCAGAAAGAGTAAAACTTCCAAATGTACTATATAAAATTTTTAATATGAATTCTGATGCATGTAATAATGTGTTTTATACTGATGATATTGTGGAGCCTAGTTGTTTTTCACAGGCTAACAAACATAAATGCTAGAAAGAAGCAATGGAAAAAGAGATGAGAGCAATTAGAGAAAATAACACATGGATATTGGTACCAAAAGAAACATATATGAATGTGATAGGCTCAAAATGAATATATAAGGTGAAAAGAAAGTCCAATGGAAGTGTGGAAAGGTGCAAGGCCAGACTAGTGGCACAAGGATATAACCAGGAGGAAGGTGTGGATTTTCAGTATACATATAGCCCAGTAGTAAAGATTTCAACAGTAAGAACTGTAATATCACTAGTAGTGACAGATAGCTGGCCTCTCAAGCAACTTGATGTCATAAATGCTTTTCTGAATGGAAATCTTCATGAAACAATATACATGAAGCAACCAAAGGGATATGAGGACAAGAGTAGACCAGGAGATGTATGCTTACTGCAAAAGGCATTGTATGGGTTAAAACAAGCTCCCAGGGCCTAGTATCTCAGACTACAACAGTATCTAATATCTGAGGAGTTCAAAAATTCAGATGCTGATGCATCACTATTTTATAAAGTTAATAGGAGTCATAAGTTGTTAATTTTAGATAGTTGAGAAGAAGGCAGAAGCTTAAACCCTAAAAGGAAGGCTTAAACTTGAGTTGTTATGAAACCCAAACGTTTAGATATTTTGAAAACGGGCATTTATTTTGTAAACGGATATTTTTATTCTGTACAAGTAAAAAGGAACTATCCTACAACGTTGCGAATGTTGTTGCCACGGAATCGATTGTGTCGATAAAAAAAATTAGTCGTCTGTTTTGTTATACGAATTGTCAGACCTAATTAGATATAGTTAAAAAATAAAAAATCATCTTTATTGTTAGGGGAGGGTTAAAATAAATATGATTTTTTTTTACACTATATTAATATTTTAAAAAGTTATAAATATTATATTATATAATTATAAAATATTTTTTCATATATCTTTCAAATAAAAATTAACACTTAAATCCCCTTTCATCATGGTATTTCTTGTTTTTTAGACTTGGAATTAAAAAGCTGATGAGTAAAAATGAATGTTGAATTGTTGATTATTTCATTTAGTTTATTAGCAAAATCAAGTATAATGGCTAACATTAACTTTAATATTTTTATCAATATGTTTATTTATATTTTGAATATTTATTTTTATAAGTTTTTATAATCGGTTTATAAATAGATAATGCCAAAAATTTATTTTTAGTAAAAAAAATTCGCCATCGACCGAGGATTTATGGATACGAACATAAGCGATGAAATTTTAATGATCCGTAAAAATAGGTTTTTTTTGTGGAAGACAAGGATTAGGAGACGGAATTAGAAATTTAAAGCATTGGTTGTGTGGCTTTATTCATTTATTTTTATACAAGAAAAAATTCTATCATTTTCTATCACATTCTTTTCTATCACATTCTTTTCTATCATTATTCATCACCAAGAAACAAAATGGGAACTGTAGATTGCGATCACGAAATCAGCCATCTCAACAATCTCGATCTGGAACCAACAATCACAATTAGAGATAAGGTGGAGTCTGATCAACTCAAGGATGCTGTTGTAAGCGACGGAGGCTCTCTCTCAGCTGACAAAGAGAGCTACGAAGAGAAGAAAAAAAGGAATCTGGGCAAAGAGAAGGTGAATGAGAAAGCTGATGATTCCATCACAGTAACGCCAATCTCAAAGTTGAATCCTTTGGCAGAGGAGTTTGTTCCCCGAAGGATTATTCGCTGGAACTCTGGCAAAGTTGTTGTTTCCAATGTTGCCGGTTCTAGCACCAGTCTTGGTCTTAGTGATCACAGGAGGCGAACCAATAGAAGAACAAGTTTGGCACAACGTCAAGAGAGAATCAAAAGGACCATTTTTGTCTGTGATATCGATCTGCATATCTCTGAGGATTATCTTGCATCAATGTTTTCAAAATGCGGTCCGCTTGTCGATTGTCGTATATGCATCGATCCTAGTTCCATTCGTCGCATTGCTTTCGTAGAGTTTACTGATGAAGTGGGTACTGCCGCTGCCCTGGCCATGAGCGGAACAATTGTTGGTTTCTACCCAATCAAGGTTCTCCCATCGAGAACTGCTATAGCACCTGTTAATCCAACATATCTGCCACGCTCTGACATCGAGCGGGAGGTCTGCAACAGAACTGTTTACTGCAAAAATATAGATAAAAATATCACTCAACCTGGTCTCAAGGATTTCTTCCAATCCGTCTGTGGGAAAGTGGCTCAGTTGAAACTTCTTGGAGACGGCAAGTTTCCAACTCGTATTGCTTTTATTGAGTTTGTCATGGCCGAAAGTGCAGTTGCGGCATTAAACTGCAGTGGAGTCATGCTGGGCAACTGTAGCATAAGAATCAGCCCTTCAAAGACTCCCATTCGGATCCCTGCTGTTCGTCGATCCAAAAGAAATTGAATTGTTTTCAATGAACTATTGTACATATATGAGTTCATCTTGTTGGGTTTTTGGGTTTCTGGGCTCATAGCTTTTCTTTTGTCGTTTTAAAACTAACTAACAAGCGAACTGTTTCTTTGCTTCAAAGAAAAAAAAACACATCAGAGAAAATCAATGGAATACCAATGCAATGTTAATTTGTAAATAGTAATTGTAAATTACATTGTAAATTTTATTGCAAATTTGTAATAACTTTTTAAGAAATAGTTATTGTAAATTTGTAATTCCAGTACAATGGAAAATCAGAAATTATTGGAGACTGGCTCCTTATTTTACATTGAAAATAGTAAAAATACTTCTTTAAAATATCCATTATCATAACAACTACCTAGATTATAAATATGCCTTCTTTTTGTTAAAATATACACAAAGCAGAGACAGATTAATTAAAATACCAAACAGAAGAACTAGGGTCATTTACTACGAATTTTGAGTTCTGAAAACACACCGGCGTACTGATATTGCAAATTCAGTAGCTTTGTGAGGGTGTAAAACTAGCATGTAACAACACCAACCATCATAAAAACCGCAAAGCGGGTGTTTGTAATTGATTTATAGATGTCCAATTGCCATTTATTACCAGTTAGTAATGCTCTACTTTTTCTACCAAATGATATAAGAAACCTATGAAAGTATGATAAAAGTGTAACTACTACTCACTATTATACTGGCAGAAAAGTACTTGGCAAATCTAAAAAACATATCAATGAATTACAGAAAAAGAAAGTTTGAAGTTAGGTAGATTTGTTTGATGATACTGGATATGTTATAAGTTTACAACAGATATTTTTAAAATAACAAATAAGACATTCACTACTCATTACAGATGTGTTAGAAGTTAGAACAGAAAAATACATCCTCTTTATATAGGGTTAGGGATGCAAACGAGTCAAGTTGAGTCGAGCTTTTCAAACTAAATACTTCATAGCCTGCCAGGGGTATTTTAGTAATATCTTGTAAAACTGAATGAATTGTAAAATACACAATCTACCGAGTCTAGTAAGAAGTAATACACTAACAAGATTGTTATTTGTTAGTTTGGTAAAAATCCAAAAATATAACTTTGATAATTGATATTACCAAAAATTTGGTTGAAAAAGATTGCTACCACAAGCAAAAATCTCAATCGATTTTCCAGCTTCAAAAAGAACAGGATAAACATAGTGAAGTTTTGGAACCTGCACCTCCATCTTGACATTCACCAATGAAGTTCCATCTACATAAATATTCAAATAAGTGAGAAATATTATATTCATAGTTTGGAACTGATTGTAGAGATATAATAGACAGAATAAATTAAATTAAAATGCAGAAAACACTATTAGTAATAAACCACAAAATGCATATTTACCAGATATTATAATTTAAAATGTTTAGAATCGCTGCATCAATAGACAAGATACCTTGCAAAATTTGAAAGAGTGTGTTGTTGTACATCATTCCCTCTTCTGAAAAATAAACTTTCTGGTTTCTTGACAAAGTCATGTAAATAACGAACTGTATCATTTGATAACTGTATACATTATACAATATGTGAAACAACATAGAAAAATCAGAATCCTCAGTGTAAGATCTTGGGAATATGTTTAGAAATGAAACTATGAGTGAAACTATAAGAGATAGAAAATGGGGGAATCAAGTGATCCACCCTTCTAAACATATATTAGATGTATTTATATACAATTGAGTTTAAGATTAGATCTTAACTGAATTCAGTTAAGTTCTAATCTATACTAACTAATTACAATTAGTATTATAAGGACTAAAACCTAATTACAAACAAATGAAAACAAATAGCATTATTTATTTATTATCACTAATAAAATCTTATTATAGTAAAAAAAAAATCATTGCCTTATTCCACATCAAATGAGGCATGGAAATGAATATTGTTAAAATGGTACATCCAGGTCGGATATAGCCTTCCAACTCAACAGGCATACATACTATCAAGCCATTGGAATATCTGCACAGGATGACTATTTCAATCATAAAACAATGAGTAGAGAATAACAAATATTATTTGTAAACTAAGAGTACTTGGCGTCGAAGCCGTCTTGGAAAATCTGCTGGGTTCCAGTCATACAGCTTGAATGACATGCGACCAGTAATTAGGACACTGCAATCAAATTATTATTAATACGACAAGAAAAATGATGAAAAGGGATCTATAAAAAAAATAAGGAACAATTAAAATGCAACGTAAAATTATTTACATTTGATAATAATAGATAAATTGGAAAATCATATAAACCTACCACAGTTGAATAGGTGATATTTTTATTTTCAAAAAGTAAAGACAATGGTAGAGGTGAGACAGAGGGGTTATCGGTTTTCTCTCTCTGAGGTCCACTTGAAACGGCAAAAGAAGATATACTGTTGTTGTGAACCGTACGAATATTCAGTTCAGAATCCCGGTCTCTGGACTCCACTAGTGTATTATCCACAGACTTGTTGCTTAGACATAGACTGTCTGAACCATTGGAAGTTTGAGTTTCATTTAAGGATTCTACATTGAAAGGAAAATGCTGAGAATTAATTAAAAGGAAAGTTCTTCTGTGATATTTAACTTGTATTGAATGAAAATTTAGAAGAAAAATGTTTCAATCATTTAAGGCATTCCATCCATTGATATTATGAATTATATATTATAAAAAAATGAAAACCTTATTCAGAAGAAATCTGTCATACTATAATACCTTTTGATTGTTCGTCATCCTGTACAACTTCTTCAATGTGTATGATTTCTATGGAATTATTTTCTTTTTCATCCAAAACATTTTGGTCAGCATTAGGTCCTCTCCGTCGTCTTTTATTATGATGTTCTAATTTTCTCCGACAACTATGCTTCCCCTCATCAAAATCTTTTAGTATGTGAAAGAAACCTATAATTTTAACAACACATCAGATTCAAAAATCCATATTCTACTGAATAATGACATAATAAACATTTCAGCCACATAACCATCGATCGTTTTGAACGCGCCGCTTTAAGAGCGCACTGAATCTCCAAAGCTCTCTTGGAGGAGAGATTCTTTTAGAGCGGATAATCGGACGGGTTCGGGTAAAAATCCGTCCAATTACCCAATTACGCCTATTCTTTAATAAAAAAATCACCTGAAATACTTTTCTGCCTATTCTACCCAACCCTTTATTGTAACTTAAATTAAATCCAACTTTATTTTAGTTGTCTGAATTAAATCTTCAATATTCTATTACATGTGATTTTATACTTTTATAAGATATTTTTAATTTTCTATAGGTTTTATATGTATTTATATAGGATTGATTATATGTATTTTTACAGGATATTAGTAAAATACCCTAGCGCTTTAAGCACGCTTGCTTTAAAGTGGAAGCGCTTTTCGCTCTTTTGAACTATGGCCACAAGCAATGATCGGAAAAGGATATAAAAGATTTGGGTATGGTAAAAAACTAAAAATGTTAAGTGGCCTAATTTCATAAAATACAAGAATAGATTGAGAAAAATTGTAGCAAATATAGAAGTTTAAAGTGAATTATATATAGTGCACGAACACAAAAAAAAATATAGAACCTCTGGAAGTCCCAGAAACTCTATTTCAATAAATAAACAGTGAAACAAATAAATCTGACTGACTATTGTTGTTTGGGTGATTTTGTTAGCATCACTGCTATTAGCAATCCTGTATCTGAAGTGATATGAGCTTTGACGAATTGTGAACATTGGTTTTAAGCTATAAATTAAGAAGGAATTAGATTTCTTCTTTGCCCCACCCTAATAAGAATGTACAAACAATCAATCCCGAAGCATCTGGAAAAAAAACAGAAATCTTTATAACTGTGTTCTAAATTTAGGATTTTGAACTCTGAGACAAAAAAAAATCCTAATCTTTTGATAGAAAATGTTTTGAAATCTAAATCAGTAAATTCATCAAAATCTGTTTAATTATTTTCCTATCCCTATAAATTTACAATAAACGCGGGTCTCTTCTTCTCACCTTACTTTTATCACTCCCCGAACCTGTTTCCAAAGGAACTGACAGCTTCGTCTGAACCTCCGTTGCAGCAGTAAGTGGTTGTGGTGATGGGAGTAGCGATTGACGGGTAGAAGGAAGAGGTGATGTATCCCAAGGAAAAAAGGGCTGCATATGAGTTTCGTTATCATTTCTTGTGGAGTTTTCCTATTTTCTTCTGCAAACACAATTGTAATTTCACGCCCACCAACAAGTTGATGGATGGTCCATGTGATAGTTGAGAAGAAGGCAGAAGCTTAAACCCTAAAAGGAAGGCTTAAACCCTGAGTTGTTATGAAACCCAAACGTTTAGATATTTTGAAAACGGGTATTTATTTTGTAAACGGATATTTTTATTCTGTACAAGTAAAAAGGAACTATCCTACAACGTTGCGAATGTTGTTGCCACGGAATCGATTGTGTCGATAAAAAAAATTAGTCGTCTGTTTTGTTATATGAATTGTCAGACCTAATTTGATATAGTTAAAAAATAAAAAATCATCTTTATTGTTAGGGGAGGGTTAAAATAAATATATATTTTTTTTACACTATATAAATATTTTAAAAAGTTATAAATTTTATATTATATAATTATAAATATTTTTTCATATATCTTTCAAATAAAAATTAACACTTAAATCCCCTTTCATCATGGTATTTCTTGTTTTTTAGACTTGGAATTAAAAAGCTGATGAGTAAAAATGAATGTTGAATTGTTGATTATTTCATTTAGTTAATTAGCAAAATCAAGTATAATGGCTAACATTAACTTTAATATTTTTATCAATATGTTTATTTATATTTTGAATATTTATTTTTATAAGTTTTTATAATCGGTTTATAAATAGATAATGCCAAAAATTTATTTTTAGTAAAAAAAAATTCGCTATCGACCGAGGATTTCTGGATACGAACATAAGCGATGAAATTTTAATGATCCGTAAAAATAGGTTTTTTTTGTGGAAGACAAGGATTAGGAGACGGAATTAGAAATGTGTGGCTTTATTCATTTATTTTTATACAAGAAAAAATTCTATCATTTTCTATCACATTTTTCTATCACATTCTTTTCTATCACATTCTTTTCTATCATCATTCATCACCAAGAAACAATGCGATCATGAAATCAGCCATCTCAACAATCTCGATCTGGAACCAACGATCACAATTGGAGATAAGGTGGAGTCTGATCAACTCAAGGATGCTGTTGTAAGCGACGGAGGCTCTCTCTCAGCTGACAAAGAGAGCTACGAAGAGAAGAAAAAAAGGAATCTGGGCAAAGAGAAGGTGAATGAGAAAGCTGATGATTCCATCACAGTAACGCCAATCTCAAAGTTGAATCCTTTGGCAGAGGAGTTTGTTCCCCGAAGGATTATTCGCTGGAACTCTGGCAAAGTTGTTGTTTCCAATGTTGCCGGTTCTAGCACCAGTCTTGGTCTTAGTGATCACAGGAGGCGAACCAATAGAAGAACAAGTTTGGCACAACGTCAAGAGAGAATCAAAAGGACCATTTTTGTCTGTGATATCGATCTGCATATCTCTGAGGATTATCTTGCATCAATGTTTTCAAAATGCGGTCCGCTTGTCGATTGTCGTATATGCATCGATCCTAGTTCCATCCGTCGCATTGCTTTCGTAGAGTTTACTGATGAAGTGGGTACTGCCGCTGCCCTGGCCATGAGCGGAACAATTGTTGGTTTCTACCCAATCAAGGTTCTCCCATCGAGAACTGCTATAGCACCTGTTAATCCAACATATCTGCCACGCTCTGACATCGAGCGGGAGGTCTGCAACAGAACTGTTTACTGCAAAAATATAGATAAAAATATCACTCAACCTGGTCTCAAGGATTTCTTCCAATCCGTCTGTGGGCAAGTGGCTCAGTTGAAACTTCTTGGAGACGGCAAGTTTCCAACTCGTATTGCTTTTATTGAGTTTGTCATGGCCGAAAGTGCAGTTGCGGCATTAAACTGCAGTGGAGTCATGCTGGGCAACTGTAGCATAAGAATCAGCCCTTCAAAGACTCCCATTCGGATCCCTGCTGTTCGTCGATCCAAAAGAAATTGAATTGTTTTCAATGAACTATTGTACATATATGAGTTCATCTTGTTGGGTTTTTGGGTTTCTGGGCTCATAGCTTTTCTTTTGTCGTTTTAAAACTAACTAACAAGCGAACTGTTTCTTTGCTTCAAAGAAAAAAAAACACATCAGAGAAAATCAATGGAATACCAATGCAATGTTAATTTGTAAATAGTAATTGTAAATTACATTGTAAATTTTATTGCAAATTTGTAATAACTTTTTAAGAAATAGTTATTGTAAATTTGTAATTCCAGTACAATGGAAAATCAGAAATTATTGGAGACTGGCTCCTTATTTTACATTGAAAATAGTAAAAATACTTCTTTAAAATATCCATTATCATAACAACTACCTAGATTATAAATATGCCTTCTTTTTGTTAAAATATACACAAAGCAGAGACAGATTAATTAAAATACCAAACAGAAGAACTAGGGTCATTTACTACGAATTTTGAGTTCTGAAAACACACCGGCGTACTGATATTGCAAATTCAGTAGCTTTGTGAGGGTGTAAAACTAGCATGTAACAACACCAACCATCATAAAAACCGCAAAGCGGGTGTTTGTAATTGATTTATAGATGTCCAATTGCCATTTATTACCAGTTAGTAATGCTCTACTTTTTCTACCAAATGATATAAGAAACCTATGAAAGTATGATAAAAGTGTAACTACTACTCACTATTATACTGGCAGAAAAGTACTTGGCAAATCTAAAAAACATATCAATGAATTACAGAAAAAGAAGACAGTTTGAAGTTAGGTAGATTTGTTTGATGATACTGGATATGTTATAAGTTTACAACAGATATTTTTAAAATAACAAATAAGACATTCACTACTCATTACAGATGTGTTAGAAGTTAGAACAGAAAAATACATCCTCTTTATATAGGGTTAGGGATGCAAACGAGTCAAGTTGAGTCGAGCTTTTCAAACTAAATACTTCATAGCCTGCCAGGGGTATTTTAGTAATATCTTGTAAAACTGAATGAATTGTAAAATACACAATCTACCGAGTCTAGTAAGAAGTAATACACTAACAAGATTGTTATTTGTTAGTTTGGTAAAAATCCAAAAATATAACTTTGATAATTGATATTACCAAAAATTTGGTTGAAAAAGATTGCTACCACAAGCAAAAATCTCAATCGATTTTCCAGCTTCAAAAAGAACAGGATAAACATAGTGAAGTTTTGGAACCTGCACCTCCATCTTGACATTCACCAATGAAGTTCCATCTACATAAATATTCAAATAAGTGAGAAATATTATATTCATAGTTTGGAACTGATTGTAGAGATATAATAGACAGAATAAATTAAATTAAAATGCAGAAAACACTATTAGTAATAAACCACAAAATGAATGACATGCGACCAGTAATTAGGACACTGCAATCAAATTATTATTAATACGACAAGAAAAATGATGAAAAGGGATCTATAAAAAAAATAAGGAACAATTAAAATGCAACGTAAAATTATTTACATTTGATAATAATAGATAAATTGGAAAATCATATAAACCTACCACAGTTGAATAGGTGATATTTTTATTTTCAGAAAGTAAAGACAATGGTGGAGGTGAGACAGAGGGGTTATCGGTTTTCTCTCTCTGAGGTCCACTTGAAACGGCAAAAGAAGATATACTGTTGTTGTGAACCGTACGAATATTCAGATCAGAATCCTGGCCTCTGGACTCCACTAGTGTATTATCCACAGACTTGTTGCTTAGACATAGACTGTCTGAACCATTGGAAGTTTGAGTTTCATTTAAGGATTCTACATTGAAAGGAAAATGCTGAGAATTAATTAAAAGGAAAGTTCTTCTGTGATATTTAACTTGTATTGAATGAAAATTTAGAAGAAAAATGTTTCAATCATTTAAGGCATTCCATCCATTGATATTATGAATTATATATTATAAAAAAATGAAAACCTTATTCAGAAGAAATCTGACATACTATAATACCTTTTGATTGTTCGTCATCCTGTACAACTTCTTCAATGTGTATGATTTCTATGGAATTATTTTCTTTTTCATCCAAAACTTTTTGGTCAGCATTAGGTCCTCTCCGTCGTCTTTTATTATGATGTTCTAATTTTCTCCGACGACTACGCTTCCCCTCATCAAAATCTTTTAGTATGTGAAAGAAACCTATAATTTTAACAACACATCAGATTCAAAAATCCATATTCTACTGAATAATGACATAATAAACATTTCAGCCACATACCATCGATCGTTTTGAACGCACCGCTTTAAGAGCGCGCTGAATCTCCAAAGCTCTCTTGGAGGAGAGATTCTTTTAGAGCGGATAATCGGACGGGTTCGGGTAAAGATCCGTCCTATTATCCAATTACGCCTATTCTTTAATAAAAAAATCACCTGAAATACTTTTTTTGCCTATTCTACCTGGTGATACAGTATCCCGAACACGGTCACAACCTACCAGCAACTAGAAGTCCGGATAGCCTAAGATGAGTTAAGGTATCTATTCTAGGGTTGGGGAGGTCTCGAGTCGAATCCTAGGATGATCGACTTTCTTAAGGATCGACTTCCCTGGGATATTATTATTCATATTATCATTAATAGAAATTAGTGCATGCTTGATGATAGATTCCTTGGAAGCGTGCTTGATGCTTGATTCATTGAGAAGCGTGCAAGTGCAAGATCATTAATTTCTACGACATATTAGATGAATTTCTTTGTAGTTTGGGAAGTATTCCAAAAATGACAAGTATATTAATTATGATTGAACATTAAAAGTGCTAATTGTAAACTGGCCGAAGTACATGGTGTTAAAACTAACCTGACATATTATAATATCAATGAAGATTCCTCTTTAATCAATATATGAGAGATGATAATTTCACAAAAAAAAATTAAGGAGCAAGCTAAGTTACCTCTGAATCTCCCAATGATTTTTCTTCGATCATTTTTCTCTTACCCAATCTTTCTTTTTAACAAACCGCATGCACTCTCTAAGCTAGCAATCTCTCAGCCTTTATTCTAGGATTGAATATGTAGTCACATATAAAACCTCCAAAGTATCTTGCTGTATCATTAGCATTAACTGATACTGCCATTAGTGATTCATTAGCATTAACAAGTACTGCCATTCATGAGTTATTATGTTCAAGTAAACTCCACTCTAAATAATACTTGCAAAATAACTTGAAATCCGACAGATTGGAATCACCATCCTTTGGAGACGAGATCGAAATGATCTTGGGAGCAATTGAAGGAGAAGTTGAGAGCACAAAAATAGAAAACGTATGATGATTTTAGAGCAATGTAAAACCTTAGTATTGCTTCTCATTGAGTATGTATTAATTATACACATATTAACATGCATGTAACGGTGAAAGAGGAAGAAGAGATAGCTGCCCAAAGTGAAGAAAATTTAAATTTGGGATTTTTAAATGGGTTGAATCCGACACCCAAAGGTAGGAAAAGTTACCTGATTACACACTAATGAAGACTATAGGATATGAATGTCACCCTCTATTACCTAAAGGTGAAAGAAACAAGCTAATGCCTAAATCAAGAAAATGTGTATTTTTGAGGTATGTAACTCAACAGAAAGGATACAGGTATTTAGATATGGAAACTAGAAAGATAAGGATAGTAAGAAATGTAACATTTAATGAAGAATCATTTCCATTTATTGATGATCCAAAATCACTAAATATCAAAACTAAGTCATACAAACCTATAGAGCTAGTATCTCAATTACAAATACCAATAATTAGAGATACAGATAATGAAAGTAATGTTCAATCACAAAATGATAACATTACTGAAATATCAGATGAGCACTTAGGCTTAGAAAGGAATCAATCTGATTCTTTTTCTAACAGAGACATAACTCATCAAACTAGTCAAAATCCACAAATAGAGTCTAGCCCAATTAGATCTAATAACAATCTAGAAAATACTATTCCACACACTGAGAGTAGGATGAACCTGGAATTAAATCCAGGTATAAATCCATCCACTACTTTGAACACTCAAATTCAGAGTAGCTCTTCCTCTTTTCCAAACTTAAGAAGGTCAGAAAGAGTAAAACTTCCAAATGTACTATATAAAATTTTTAATATGAATTCTGATGCATGTAATAATGTGTTTTATACTGATGATATTGTGGAGCCTAGTTGTTTTTCACAGGCTAACAAACATAAATGCTAGAAAGAAGCAATGGAAAAAGAGATGAGAGCAATTAGAGAAAATAACACATGGATATTGGTACCAAAAGAAACATATATGAATGTGATAGGCTCAAAATGAATATATAAGGTGAAAAGAAAGTCCAATGGAAGTGTGGAAAGGTGCAAGGCCAGACTAGTGGCACAAGGATATAACCAGGAGGAAGGTGTGGATTTTCAGTATACATATAGCCCAGTAGTAAAGATTTCAACAGTAAGAACTGTAATATCACTAGTAGTGACAGATAGCTGGCCTCTCAAGCAACTTGATGTCATAAATGCTTTTCTGAATGGAAATCTTCATGAAACAATATACATGAAGCAACCAA
Organism: Zostera marina; assembly: GCA_001185155.1. Lineage (NCBI taxonomy): Eukaryota > Viridiplantae > Streptophyta > Magnoliopsida > Alismatales > Zosteraceae > Zostera > Zostera marina. The sequence goes on from LFYR01000779.1 coordinate 58,652, forward strand.
AGGGATATGAGGACAAGAGTAGACCAGGAGATGTATGCTTACTGCAAAAGGCATTGTATGGGTTAAAACAAGCTCCCAGGGCCTAGTATCTCAGACTACAACAGTATCTAATATCTGAGGAGTTCAAAAATTCAGATGCTGATGCATCACTATTTTATAAAGTTAATAGGAGTCATAAGTTGTTAATTTTAGATAGTTGAGAAGAAGGCAGAAGCTTAAACCCTAAAAGGAAGGCTTAAACTTGAGTTGTTATGAAACCCAAACGTTTAGATATTTTGAAAACGGGCATTTATTTTGTAAACGGATATTTTTATTCTGTACAAGTAAAAAGGAACTATCCTACAACGTTGCGAATGTTGTTGCCACGGAATCGATTGTGTTGATAAAAAAAATTAGTCGTCTGTTTTGTTATACGAATTGTCAGACCTAATTAGATATAGTTAAAAAATAAAAAATCATCTTTATTGTTAGGGGAGGGTTAAAATAAATATGATTTTTTTTTACACTATATTAATATTTTAAAAAGTTATAAATATTATATTATATAATTATAAAATATTTTTTCATATATCTTTCAAATAAAAATTAACACTTAAATCCCCTTTCATCATGGTATTTCTTGTTTTTTAGACTTGGAATTAAAAAGCTGATGAGTAAAAATGAATGTTGAATTGTTGATTATTTCATTTAGTTTATTAGCAAAATCAAGTATAATGGCTAACATTAACTTTAATATTTTTATCAATATGTTTATTTATATTTTGAATATTTATTTTTATAAGTTTTTATAATCGGTTTATAAATAGATAATGCCAAAAATTTATTTTTAGTAAAAAAAAATTCGCCATCGACCGAGGATTTATGGATACGAACATAAGCGATGAAATTTTAATGATCCGTAAAAATAGGTTTTTTTTGTGGAAGACAAGGATTAGGAGACGGAATTAGAAATTTAAAGCATTGGTTGTGTGGCTTTATTCATTTATTTTTATACAAGAAAAAATTCTATCATTTTCTATCACATTCTTTTCTATCACATTCTTTTCTATCATCATTCATCACCAAGAAACAAAATGGGAACTGTAGATTGCGATCACGAAATCAGCCATCTCAACAATCTCGATCTGGAACCAACGATCACAATTAGAGATAAGGTGGAGTCTGATCAACTCAAGGATGCTGTTGTAAGCGACGGAGGCTCTCTCTCAGCTGACAAAGAGAGCTACGAAGAGAAGAAAAAAAGGAATCTGGGCAAAGAGAAGGTGAATGAGAAAGCTGATGATTCCATCACAGTAACGCGAATCTCAAAGTTGAATCCTTTGGCAGAGGAGTTTGTTCCCCGAAGGATTATTCGCTGGAACTCTGGCAAAGTTGTTGTTTCCAATGTTAGCGGTTCTAGCACCAGTCTTGGTCTTAGTGATCACAGGAGGCGAACCAATAGAAGAACAAGTTTGGCACAACGTCAAGAGAGAATCAAAAGGACCATTTTTGTCTGTGATATCGATCTGCATATCTCTGAGGATTATCTTGCATCAATGTTTTCAAAATGCGGTCCGCTTGTCGATTGTCGTATATGCATCGATCCTAGTTCCATCCGTCGCATTGCTTTCGTAGAGTTTACTGATGAAGTGGGTACTGCCGCTGCCCTGGCCATGAGCGGAACAATTGTTGGTTTCTACCCAATCAAGGTTCTCCCATCGAGAACTGCTATAGCACCTGTTAATCCAACATATCTGCCACGCTCTGACATCGAGCGGGAGGTCTGCAACAGAACTGTTTACTGCAAAAATATAGATAAAAATATCACTCAACCTGGTCTCAAGGATTTCTTCCAATCCGTCTGTGGGAAAGTGGCTCAGTTGAAACTTCTTGGAGACGGCAAGTTTCCAACTCGTATTGCTTTTATTGAGTTTGTCATGGCCGAAAGTGCAGTTGCGGCATTAAACTGCAGTGGAGTCATGCTGGGCAACTGTAGCATAAGAATCAGCCCTTCAAAGACTCCCATTCGGATCCCTGCTGTTCGTCGATCCAAAAGAAATTGAATTGTTTTCAATGAACTATTGTACATATATGAGTTCATCTTGTTGGTGTTTTTGGGTTTCTGGGCTCATAGCTTTTCTTTTGCCGTTTTAAAACTAACTAACAAGCGAACTGTTTCTTTGCTTCAAAGAAAAAAAAACACATCAGAGAAAATCAATGGAATACCAATGCAATGTTAATTTGTAAATAGTAATTGTAAATTACATTGTAAATTTTATTGCAAATTTGTAATAACTTTTTAAGAAATAGTTATTGTAAATTTGTAATTCCAGTACAATGGAAAATCAGAAATTATTGGAGACTGGCTCCTTATTTTACATTGAAAATAGTAAAAATACTTCTTTAAAATATCCATTATCATAACAACTACCTAGATTATAAATATGCCTTCTTTTTGTTAAAATATACACAAAGCAGAGACAGATTAATTAAAATACCAAACAGAAGAACTAGGGTCATTTACTACAAATTTTGAGTTCTGAAAACACACCGGCGTACTGATATTGCAAATTCAGTAGCTTTGTGAGGGTGTAAAACTAGCATGTAACAACACCAACAATCATAAAAACCGCAAAGCGGGTGTTTGTAATTGATTTATAGATGTCCAATTGCCATTTATTACCAGTTAGTAATGCTCTACTTTCTCTACCAAATGATATAAGAAACCTATGAAAGTATGATAAAAGTGTAACTACTACTCACTATTATACTGGCAGAAAAGTACTTGGCAAATCTAAAAAACATATCAATGAATTACAGAAAAAGAAGACAGTTTGAAGTTAGGTAGATTTGTTTGATGATACTGGATATGTTATAAGTTTACAACAGATATTTTTAAAATAACAAATAAGATATTCACTACTCAATACAGATGTGTTAGAAGTTAGAACAGAAAAATACATCCTCTTTATATAGGGTTAGGGATGCAAACGAGTCAAGTTGAGTCGAGCTTTTCAAACTAAATACTTCATAGCCTGCCAGGGGTATTTTAGTAATATCTTGTAAAACTGAATGAATTGTAAAATACACAATCTACCGAGTCTAGTAAGAAGTAATACACTAACAAGATTGTTATTTGTTAGTTTGGTAAAAATCCAAAAATATAACTTTGATAATTGATATTACCAAAAATTTGGTTGAAAAAGATTGCTACCACAAGCAAAAATCTCAATCGATTTTCCAGCTTCAAAAAGAACAGGATAAACATAGTGAAGTTTTGGAACCTGCACCTCCATCTTGACATTCACCAATGAAGTTCCATCTACATAAATATTCAAATAAGTGAGAAATATTATATTCATAGTTTGGAACTGATTGTAGAGATATAATAGACAGAATAAATTAAATTAAAATGCAGAAAACACTATTAGTAATAAACCACAAAATGCATATTTACCAGATATTATAATTTAAAATGTTTAGAATCGCTGCATCAATAGACAAGATACCTTGCAAAATTTGAAAGAGTGTGTTGTCGTACATCATTCCCTCTTCTGAAAAATAAACTTTCTGGTTTCTTGACAAAGTCATGTAAATAACGAACTGTATCATTCGATAACTGTATACATTATACAATATGTGAAACAACATAGAAAAATCAGAATCCTCAGTGTAAGGAGTAGATCTTGGGAATATGTTTAGAAATGAAACTATGAGTGAAACTATAAGAGATAGAAAATGGGGGAATCAAGTGATCCACCCTTCTAAACATATATTAGATGTATTTATATACAATTGAGTTTAAGATTAGATCTTAACTGAATTCAGTTAAGTTCTAATCTATACTAACTAATTACAATTAGTATTATAAGGACTAAAACCTAATTACAAACAAATGAAAACAAATAGCATTATTTATTTATTATCACTAATAAAATCTTATTATAGTAAAAAAAAAATCATTGCCTTATTCCACATCAAATGAGGCATGGAAATGAATATTGTTAAAATGGTACATCCAGGTCGGATATAGCCTTCCAACTCAACAGGCATACATACTATCAAGCCATTGGAATATCTGCACAGGATGACTATTTCAATCATAAAACAATGAGTAGAGAATAACAAATATTATTTGTAAACTAAGAGTACTTGGCGTCGAAGCCGTCTTGGAAAATCTGCTGGGTTCCAGTCATACAGCTTGAATGACATGCGACCTGTAATTAGGACACTGCAATCAAATTATTATTAATACGACAAGAAAAATGATGAAAAGGGATCTATAAAAAAAATAAGGAACAATTAAAATGCAACGTAAAATTATTTACATTTGATAATAATAGATAAATTGGAAAATCATATAAACCTACCACAGTTGAATAGGTGATATTTTTATTTTCAAAAAGTAAAGACAATGGTAGAGGTGAGACAGAGGGGTTATCGGTTTTCTCTCTCTGAGGTCCACTTGAAACGGCAAAAGAAGATATACTGTTGTTGTGAACCGTACGAATATTCAGATCAGAATCCTGGCCTCTGGACTCCACTAGTGTATTATCCACAGACTTGTTGCTTAGACATAGACTGTCTGAACCATTGGAAGTTTGAGTTTCATTTAAGGATTCTACATTGAAAGGAAAATGCTGAGAATTAATTAAAAGGAAAGTTCTTCTGTGATATTTAACTTGTATTGAATGAAAATTTAGAAGAAAAATGTTTCAATCATTTAAGGCATTCCATCCATTGATATTATGAATTATATATTATAAAAAAATGAAAACCTTATTCAGAAGAAATCTGTCATACTATAATACCTTTTGATTGTTCGTCATCCTGTACAACTTCTTCAATGTGTATGATTTCTATGGAATTATTTTCTTTTTCATCCAAAACTTTTTGGTCAGCATTAGGTCCTCTCCGACGTCTTTTATTATGATGTTCTAATTTTCTCCGACAACTATGCTTCCCCTCATCAAAATCTTTTAGTATGTGAAAGAAACCTATAATTTTAACAACACATCAGATTCAAAAATCCATATTCTACTGAATAATGACATAATAAACATTTCAGCCACATAACCATCGATCATTTTGAACGCGCCGCTTTAAGAGCGCGCTGAATCTCCAAAGCTCTCTTGGAGGAGAGATTCTTTTAGAGCGGATAATCGGACGGGTTCGGGTAAAGATCCGTCCAATTACCCAATTACGCCTATTCTTTAATAAAAAAATCACCTGAAATACTTTTTTTGCCTATTCTACCCAACCCTTTATTGTAACTTAAATTAAATCCAACTTTATTTTAGTTGTCTGAATTAAATCTTCAATATTCTATTACATGTGATTTTATACTTTTATAAGATATTTTTAATTTTCTATAGGTTTTATATGTATTTATATAGGATTGATTATATGTATTTTTACAGGATATTAGTAAAATACCCTAGCGCTTTAAGCACGCTTGCTTTAAAGTGGAAGCGCTTTTCGCTCTTTTGAACTATGGCCACAAGCAATGATCGGAAAAGGATATAAAAGATTTGGGTATGGTAAAAAACTAAAATTGTTAAGTGGCCTAATTTCATAAAATACAGGAATAAATTGAGAAAAATTGTAGCAAATATAGAAGTTTAAAGTGAATTATATATAGTGCACGAACACAAAAAAAAATATAGAACCTCTGGAAGTCCCAGAAACTCTATTTCAGTAAATAAACAGTGAAACAAATAAATCTGACTGACTATTGCTTTTTGGGTGATTTTGTTAGCATCACTGCTATTAGCAATCCTGTATCTGAAGTGATATGAGCTTTGACGAATTGTGAACATTGGTTTTAAGCTATAAATTAAGAAGGAATTAGATTTCTTCTTTGCCCCACCCTAATAAGAATGAACAAACAATCAATCCCGAAGCATCTGGAAAAAAAACAGAAATCTTTATAACTGTGCTCTAAATTTAGGATTTTGAACTCTGAGACAAAAAAAATCCTAATCTTTTGATAGAAAATGTTTTGAAATCTAAATCAGTAAATTCATCAAAATCTGTTTAATTATTTCCCTATCCCTATAAATTTACAATAAACGCGGGTCTCTTCTCCTCACCTTACTTTTATCACTCCCCGAACCTGTTTCCAAAGGAACTGACAGCTTCGTCTGAACCTCCGTTGCAGCAGTAAGTGGTTGTGGTGATGGGAGCAGCGATTGACGGGTAGAAGGAAGAGGTGATGTATCCCAAGGAAAAAAGGGCTGCATATGAGTTTCGTTATCATTTCTTGTGGAGTTTTCCTATTTTCTTCTGCAAACACAATTGTAATTTCACGCCCACCAACAAGTTGATGGATGGTCCATGTGATAGTTGAGAAGAAGGCAGAAGCTTAAACCCTAAAAGGAAGGCTTAAACCCTGAGTTGTTATGAAACCCAAACGTTTAGATATTTTGTGATAGTACAGGGTCCGACACGCAGACCATAGTACTAAAAGACGTATCCCAAAGTATCTAATACGCAGAGGAGGGGGGAGTACTGGTGATACAGTATCCCGAATACGGTCACAACCTACCAGCAACTAGAAGTCCGGATAGCCTAAGATGAGTTGAGGTATCTATTCTAGGGTTGGGGAGGTCCCAGGTCGAATCCTAGGAAGATCGACTTTCCTGAGGATCGACTTTCCTGGGATCGACTTCTGAGTAAAGTCGATCACCAGGAAAGTCGACCCCCAGAAAGTCGATCCCTGGACCCAATCTGATCAGTTTGGCAGTTAGGCGGTTACTGCCCAAATAACCATATTGCCCCCATAAGAACCCCTATAAATAGAGGGCACCCCCCACTCATTAAAGACAAGTCATTTGGAGAAGAAGGATTCCTAGCGAAGCAGAGCTCTGCACACTTGAGTTCCGGTCCGGTTTCCCGCGGAGTTCCCCGCTTGGCGCTTGCTTGCGCGTCTTGGAGTACTGGTCGGGTTTCACCCCCATCAGTTGGCGCCGTCTGTGACTCAAAGATACTCACGACAAAAAGCTCCTCGACTTTTTCGAAAAAAGGAATCGACTTTTTTCCAAGTCGCCAGCTAGGGAGTTTTGCGAGGAAATCAGCCAGTAAGGGATCAACTTTTCAGAAGATCGACTTTTTCTTCCGAGGAAAAAAAGTCGATCCCTCAAGGAGCCAGGCTTTCAGACATCGACTTCCAAGGAATCCTCCAAGTGCACTAGGGATCGACTTTTTGAAGATCGACTTTTCCCTCCAAGCAAAAGTCGAACACTCCTTCCAAGAAAAGTCGAACACTCCAGGATGGTGGTAACTCGAAGCACTTCCCAAGGAGGAGGAGCAAATTCTCAGGAGGCGCCAGAGCAACAGCCTGGCAACTCAAAAACTAAAAGGCCAGTGGGTCGACCACCCAAGGCCAATAAAAACAAGAGGACTCCCACAGGACCTGAGGCTGAACCCGAAGGTGAACCCGGACAAACTCCCCAAGCTTCAGCAGGAGGGGAAAATCTGAACATCACAGTTCAGGCGATAGCAGAGGCCATCCGACTCCTTGCTGAAAAGGAGAAACCTTCGGAAGAACAACCTCAAAAGGGGGGACCCACAAGCAGCAAGGAACCAAGGGCTGCTGCATCAGAATCCACTCATGGGTTCATAAAAATGTCCATAGAAGAGCTGGAAAAAATGAAGGAAACCATAGCGAAAATGAGCGAGAAGATAAGGGATATTGAAAAGTCTAAGGCGTCAATATACCAATCAAAAGCTCAAACCTCAAACCTCAAAGCAGGCCACATAGAGCAGCACACTCCAGCGCACCACTACCTCGCAAACCAGAGGAGCAACCCAAACCTCTTCTCAAAAAACCTGTACATGAAGAGAGCACGGGAGACACAGAAGGAGGAGGCGAGGTTCCAAACTGGCTGGTAGGCATGGATGCCTTGCACAAATCGCTGATGGTAAAACCAGCACCTCTGAAATTCAGGCTACCCAGGCTGCAGATCTATGATGGGAAGATGGACCCAGCGGACCATATAAACATGTTCGTAGGGGCAATGCAGTGGGCTACATCAAGGGATGACATTCTCTGTAGAGCATTCCCAGGAACATTAAAAGGACCCACATACAGATGGTTCATCGAATTGCAGCCAGGGAGCATAACAAGTTTCGAGGACTTAAAAAAGAAATTCGTCGCCCAACATTGTGGAAACACAAGGGTCAGAAAGGGCACGGAATCGCTGTTCGCAATCAAGCAGAATGGAGACACGCTTCGGAATTATACAACTAAATTCACGGAAGCCATGCAGAAAATCTCCGATCTGAACACAACAATCGCAATATGCGCATACTCAAAAGGGCTAGACATGAACACGCCATTAGCAATAAAGCTAAACGTCAGTAATGTAAAATGCATGGAGGACCTGCTAACAAAGGCCGAGAAATACATAAATTCTGAAGAGTATGAGAAAGAAAAAGAAAAGGAGAGAGGTGCCATAAGCAATAAAAAAGCATATGAAGCACCAAAGAAAAAATTTCAGAAAGGAGAATCATCCTGGAGACCAAAACATGATGGAAAGGTCTACCAGACATCTGAGGAGTTCGGAAAATCAAGGTATCCAAAGTACAAAGACTTAGGATTTACGGTTTTTACTACTCCAAAAGAGGAAATCTACAATAAAGAAAAGGGAAGAATAAGGTTTCCTCAACCAGAAGAGTGAAACCCTGCAACAAAAGAGGCTCGAACAAGGAGGAACAGGTATTGCAAGTTCCACAAGGATTACGGGCACAATACAGAAAACTGCAGGGAGCTGAGTACCTTCCTAGACACGCAAGGGAAGGAGGGGAAGCTGAAACAATACATCAATAAAATAGAAAGGGGGCGACAAGGCTGCAAGGACCCAAAAAACAAAGGTAAGCGCCAACGCTCAAGGAGTCCCGATTCAGACACTGACCACAAAAGAAGGGTAATCAATTTAATCTTCGGTGGAGGATCAGTAGGAGAAAGCAGAAGTTACTCGCGCAAAGTAATGCAGACTACAACGGTACCAAAATCTAAGAAAAGATCGTACCCAAGCGAGGAAATAAGCTTCTCTGAGGAAGATCTAGACAACGTGGTCAGCCCACATGAGGATCCACTAGTGATACAAGTGGATATAGGGGATGACTTAAGTCTGAACAAAGTAATGGTGGACAATGGCAGCTCAGTAGATATATTATACCTAGCTGCGTTCGAAAAAATGGGCTACAAAGTGGATGAGCTAACCCCGGCCAAGGAAGCCATTTATGGGTTCACAAACACAAAGACCCCAGTAGTAGGAGCCATCGATCTACAGATATCCCTGGGAAAAAGAAACGGGAGAGTTTCACGCACAGCACACTTCATTGTGGTCAATATAGACTCTCCATTCAATGGGATCTTGGGCAGACCAAGCATTCACGGTTTCAAAGCGATACCATCATCTTACCATCAATGCTTCAGGTACCCAGGAAAAGATGGCAAAATGGCAACAATTTTTGGAGCACAGAAAGACTCCAGAAATTCGTACAGGAAGGCAACTAAAATAGCTAAACCTATAACCCTGTACATCCAAGAAAGAGAGGAGGAAGAAGACACAACCTCATCTAATCAAGTTGAGGAGGTCAAGCTCTCAAAAGGAGGAGTCCTGATAGGGACATCTTTATCCTCCGAGTTAAAAAAGTCACTACTGGAACTATTAGAAACCCATGTGCACACGTTCGTATGGGAAGGGGAGGCACCCTCACAGGTACAGCGTACTATAACGTGCCATGAGCTCAACATAGACAGTAGCTTTACTCCTATACGGCAGAAGCGAAGAATACTCGCAGCTGAAAGAAAGGAGGCAGCACAGGCTGAAATTGAAAAATTAATCAAAGCTGGGCACATCTGGGAAGTCAAATATCCAAAGTGGTTAGCAAACCCAGTTATGGTTAAAAAATCTAATGGGAAGTGGAGGATGTGTGTAGACTTCACAGATCTCAACAAAGCATGTCCAAAAGACAGCTACCCACTCCCATCCATCGACAGATTAGTAGATGCAGCATCAGGGAATGAGTTACTATCTATGATGGATGCACATTCAGGGTACAATCAGATCTTAATGAAAGAGGATGATGAAGAGGCTACGTCATTCAACACAGAATGGGGGACATATTGCTACAAAGTCATGCCTTTCGGCCTACGAAATGCAGGAGCAACCTTCCAAAGGCTGATGAACAAGGTTTTCAAAAAGCAGGAAGGAAGAAATGTCCTGGCATATGTAGATGACATTCTGGTGAAATCCAAAAAAGCAGATGAACACCCAAATGATCTGAAAGAAACCCTGGAAACTCTGCAGAATTACGGGATGAGGTTAAACCCTGCCAAATGCAGTTTCGGAGTACAAGAAGGAAAATTTCTTGGATTCTATGTAGGGCAGAAAGGGATAAAACCAAATCCAGATAAAATAGCAGCAATACTAGAAACAGCACCACCTCGAACGTCGTATATATGTGCTCCCGCTGCCAGATAACTATGAGCCAAAAATCTTC
>LFYR01000779.1:86740-105736 GCA_001185155.1 Zostera marina
GCTCGACATCACCAGCGACTCACGGTCCTTCCAAGTATTAATCGATGATCCAAAATCACTAAATATCAAAACTAAGTCATACAAACCTATAGAGCTAGTATCTCAATTACAAATACCAATAATTAGAGATACAGATAATGAAAGTAATGTTCAATCACAAAATGATAACATTACTGAAATATCAGATGAGCACTTAGGCTTAGAAAGGAATCAATCTGATTCTTTTTCTAACAGAGACATAACTCATCAAACTAGTCAAAATCCACAAATAGAGTCTAGCCCAATTAGATCTAATAACAATCTAGAAAATACTATTCCACACACTGAGAGTAGGATGAACCTGGAATTAAATCCAGGTATAAATCCATCCACTACTTTGAACACTCAAATTCAGAGTAGCTCTTCCTCTTTTCCAAACTTAAGAAGGTCAGAAAGAGTAAAACTTCCAAATGTACTATATAAAATTTTTAATATGAATTCTGATGCATGTAATAATGTGTTTTATACTGATGATATTGTGGAGCCTAGTTGTTTTTCACAGGCTAACAAACATAAATGCTAGAAAGAAGCAATGGAAAAAGAGACGAGAGCAATTAGAGAAAATAACACATGGATATTGGTACCAAAAGAAACATATATGAATGTGATAGGCTCAAAATGAATATATAAGGTGAAAAGAAAGTCCAATGGAAGTGTGGAAAGGTGCAAGGCCAGACTAGTGGCACAAGGATATAACCAGGAGGAAGGTGTGGATTTTCAGTATACATATAGCCCAGTAGTAAAGATTTGAACAGTAAGAACTGTAATATCACTAGTAATGACAGATAGCTGGCCTCTCAAGCAACTTGATGTCATAAATGCTTTTCTGAATGGAAATCTTCATGAAACAATATACATGAAGCAACCAAAGGGATATGAGGACAAGAGTAGACCAGGAGATGTATGCTTACTGCAAAAGGCATTGTATGGGTTAAAACAAGCTCCTAGGGCCTAGTATCTCAGACTACAACAGTATCTAATATCTGAGGAGTTCAAAAATTCAGATGCTGATGCATCACTATTTTATAAAGTTAATAGGAGTCATAAGTTGTTAATTTTAGTATATGTGGATGATATTGTGATAACAGGTATACATGAAGAAGAAATAAATAAGTTTGTGGGAAAATTGTGTGAAACCTTCAAATGTAGAGATATGGGAAGACTGAATTTTTTCTTGGGAATTGAGTGTATCTACCAAAGAGATAACATAATATTATCACAAGAAAAGTATATAAAGGATGTCCTTAGAAGATTTGGATATGAACAAGCAAATCTAGAAAAACACCTATGACTCAATCCACAAAACTACAACAAGATATGGGAAATCCTGTAGAAGACATCACAGCCTACAGAACCATGGTGGGGATCCTTCAATATCTATCCCTCACTAGACCTGATTTGTCATTTGCCATCAATCAAGTATGCCAGTTCTTACAAAATCCCAAAGAATGACACTTAATGGCAGTAAGGATCGATAATCCTGAGATATTTACAAGGGACATCCAATCTAGGGATGAGAATAACTACAGGAATGAGAGAAGTGATGAATTTAGTGGCTTATACTGATTCAGATTGGGGTGGCTCATCAGATAGGAGGTCAATTACAGGATCAAGCATATGCATGGTATGGCAATAATTTATTGTCTTGATCAACTAAAAAGCAGCCAGCAATATCAAATTCAAGCTCAAAGACAGAGTTTAAGGCCATGGCTCATGTTACATCAGAAGTTAGATGGTTTTGCTATCTATTTAGAAAGTTGGGGCTCAAATTGAGCTCACCTCCAACACTATTGTGTGACAGTAAATCAGCAATTTTCATGGCAAAGAATCCGACAATTACTTCACGTTCCAGGCATATTGAAATTAGTTACTACTTTGTGAAAGAATTAATTAATAGAGGAACACTTAAAGTAGAATATGTACCTACAACTCTACAATTTGCAGACGGATTTACAAAAACATTGAGCACTGAAGGAATTATCCAACACCGGCAACGTCACAAGCTCGTTCCAATCTGACCATCGGAGCCGATACAATCAAATCTTGCAGATTCCATCTTACTAGATTTGAGGGAGGATGTGAAAGAGGAAGAAGAGATAGCTGCCCAAAGTGAAGAAGATTTAAATTTGGGATTTTTAAATGGGTTGAATCCGACACCCAAAAATAGGATCCGAATAAATCAACTTATGGAGGGATAAGTGAGATACGGAAGTGATTATAAAAAGGAGGAGGAGTTATTAGAAAGGCTACCGGAAAAACAGTTCCATTTGTGAGTTCTTCTTTTCCTGATCTTTTTCCATTTGCTCTCGGTGTTCTTGCATTCAATTTCGCGTTTTTGAATCTCATCTTCCGTCGTGTTTCAGGTATCAATTCCGGTCAGTTTTCCATGTTGAAATTCTGTCAATTCTGCCTTCGTTTCTTAGCAAAGATTTAGTTCTAGATTCAATCTTATTTTTTAGTTCGTGTTTCTTTACAATTCATTAGCAATAAATGTGTATTGTTTTCTTGATCAATTGCAATCAAATTGAACAATTAATCTAGAATTCAGTAGTTGTTAATCTTGTAGTTTTGAATCTTAGTTTCTATCTCATTACTCTGTAGGTTTTGTTGTTGTATCTTTTATTTCTTTTAGTTGATGATCTGAATCAATTAAATCATTTCAGTACTTTCTTTTAATTCTGTAATCTTCTTCTAGTTTGGAATCTGAAACAATTAAATCATTTCAGTACCTTCTTTTAATTCTGTAATCTCCTTCTAGTTTGTAATCTGAATCAATTAAATCATTTCAGTGATTTCTTTCAATTCTGTGATTTCCTTTTAGTTTGTACTCTGAATCTGTTAAATCTTTTTAGTCCCTTCTTTGAATAAATTCTTTCTTCAAATAAACAAAAATTCTGCATCATGCTTTTCTTAAATTTGTAGTATGAAAAATTTACAAGATTCTTTCATTGTTATTACAAATTTCAGTCATTAGTTTAGATTTGAATTCTTCACATGGTATCAGCCTAGGTTGATTTAATTCTGGGATTCTCATTAGAAGTACTTAACACTACCTCTACTTTATTGTTTTAAGGTTGAAATGTTTACACCTACACATACAATTACTCCTCAACAAGCATATATGGGAAATGTGTCCTATAACATTTTTAGCATGGTTCCTGACAGATTGAAAAGAGGGAACTACCTAACATGGAGAAATCAGTTCGAATGTGCTTTAAGAGCACATAAATTCATGAAATTTGTGAATGGAATAAGTTCTTGCCCAGCTCCTAGGTTAGAGAATGAGATGGTCAATCCTGCATATGATGAGTGGATGGCCAATGATGATTTGATTTTAGGTTGGATCAAGGCCACGGTAAATAATCGGTACCAACTAATGCTCCAAAAATGCAAATTTGCATATGATGATTGGACAAGTTTAGAAAAATTATTGTCACCAACAAGTACTACTTAGGTGACAGTGATCAATGAACAGTTGAGGACATTAAAGAAGACAGCAATAAAGACAATGCAAGAATATATTGTGAGAGTAAAAGGTCTGGTAGAGTCTCTAGATGCTACAGGAGAAACATTGAGTAGTAATTGTCTAAGAGACTATATATTAGGAGGTCTGGGATTTGAATACAGGTCTCTACTGATTACAGTCAGAAATAGAGCACAAGTACCAAGCTTTGATGAATTAGCTGGTATGCTATTGGGAGAAGAATTATTGGTAAAAAAGATCGAGGAAGATAGCCAATCTCAGGTGACAGTAGCTATGGTTGTTCGCATAGGCTATAGAGGTCACAACCCTAATTACAAAGGGCACAACCCCAATTATAGGAGATATAACCATAATTACAGAGGAAGTAATCCAAACTATAATTACAACTACAATCCAAATCCTAATCACCATCAGTACCCAAATTATCAACACAATCAAAATTACTACCCAACACCTCAAAACTTCCAACCAAATTATCAACCAAACCATAATTCAGACCAAACCTGAATTTCAGACCAAACCATAATTCTCAACTATTCTATAGACCAATATATCCTTATCAACAACAACAACAAAACTATAATTACTACCCAAGAATTTCGTGTCGTGTCGACACGGATTTGGTCGTATCGTGTTCGTGTTCAACTTTTTTGACACAAGTCGTGTAATACCCATGAAAATTCAGTAAGGACTCATGTACAATTAACCCGTCATATAGAATGGTTACCTACAAAAATAAAATTTAGTAAGGGCTCATGTGCAATTAACCCATCAATTAGAATTTGTCTAAGGGGTTAACTACAAAAATAATAACCATTAGGCTAACTTAATTAATTTACCCATGCGGCATAAAATAAGTGTGTTAATACACCCATTAGGCTAACTTAATTAATACACCCATTGGGCACTAATTAAGTGGGCTAAAAAACTAACTAGACCCACCTTATGTGCTAGTCGACTAGAGCCCATTAGGGTGGTTGACTAGGGTTAGGGTTAGGCAAGAGGAGGCAAGGAAAGAATTGGCTAATTAATGAGCCAATTAAAAAGGAAAAATTTTGGAATATTAAGAAAGGGAAAGAAAAGAAATGGCAATTAACATTTAATAAGAAGATTTGGGAGGAAAAGATTATGACAAAAATACCCTAACTTAAATTTAAAAATCAAGGATATTAGAGTAATTCTAGATGCCCCAAATGAACTCAATAAAAGAGAGGGGAGAGAGGTGGCCGAAAATAAAAAGGAAAAGAAAAAGAGGGATGGTACGTTTGGGAGCTAGGAGCAGCTAGAGCTAGGAGAAAAGCTAAAAAAAAGAAAAGTACGGACGTAGTAGCTTTCTTTGATAGTTTCTCCTTTATGAATGGTAGTGAATATGTGTAAGAGTATGTCTAGTTCTCCACGTTATTATGAAAGATTTGATAGTTTTCTATATGCTTATACATGGTTGTTCGATACGTTTGATATTTTATGTGTTGCTGGATTTTTATGCATAATTTTATACACTTTTTATATGATTTGCAAATAGTTTTATATACGTCTTTGCATATTATTTTACATGTTTTGGTACTACACATCATGATGGATCTTTATGCATGTACTTCTATACCTTTTGACGAGGTTTATACATGGTTTCTTACATGTTTATCGATGTTTGTTTTGATGTGTTTAATGCTTTAGGAGTTGCTGGATTTTATGTATAGTTTTATATACCTTTTTATAAGGTTTGCACATAGTTTCATACATGTCTTGCATATGATTTTTATGTTTTTTGATACTACTTATGATAATGGATCCTTATACATGTCTTATGCAAATTCGACGATATTTATACGTAGTTTCTATATGTTTATACATATTGTTTAGTAGGTGATGCCCATTTGTGGATGGATTTTTATGCATGCCTTCATTTATATTTTGGTTAATGATGCTAAGCTCTTCTCAATGGTTAAGTAGTCATGTCATGTTGTACATGAAATCGACTAAGATGATATGCATCTAGTAAACCACAGAAATATGCGACATTGTTGTGATAAGTTGTTAATGAACATTCCCATTTGTATGGTGGGGAAGGGAACCCGAGGTAAAAGGGAGCCTTGGGGTGTGTATGAGTGGGGTCAGGTTAGTAACCTAGTGACGCACAAGAGTCCTCGGGGAGACCTTCTGCGCTCATATGGTATAATTCCGACCTTGGTTAAGAGAGTAGGTGAGGATGAGACTTAGGTTGAATCAAGGATTTCTCTAGGGAGACCCTTGATTCACCTTAAGGTTCATTCTGGGTTCGCACTCTCTTAGCTAGTACGTTGGGAATAAATGGACCAGGGAGATGGTCGACCTGAATCCATGATTGGGAGTTCGGACCTCGATATGAACGAGGCGAACCATACTGAGGCCAACACTTAAATAATGGAACTGGAAAAGAAAAATATGATGGATTGTGCCCCGACGGGGGAGTCTGGTCGAGTGAACCCATGGGAACCCGAATTTGAGCCGAGAGGCTAAGTCTGATAATGTGATCCTTTGGGGATATTGGTCGGGTTACGAGGCTAACCGGCCCGACGGGGCAGTCTGGTTGAATTATTATTCGGAGTAATTCGAGTTTGGTCGAGCTTGTGCACCACACAAGTCGAGTTTGGGGAATGGCAATAGTTGTTCCTACGAGGGGGCTTGAAGCCCTGAGGCGTCTGGCTAGACGAGTCTGTTTATCAACCTAGAAATAAAGAACTAAAAAGAGAAGTAATATGATATCCGTACTGAGTTTTGACTTCAAAACTCACTCTGTTATGTTTGTTATTGCAGATTAAGATAAGGGAGCAGCGATAACAACAGTGGTCTCGTACATGGTCCCCTTGGGAGTTTACCATTTCCACATTTTTATTATTTGCATTTTGAACCCTTTGAATTGTAATAAAGGCAGTTAGCCATTCGTTGTATGATTGAACATGTTTCATTGATTTCATTATTGTCTGTTAAATTTCGGGATGTTACAGGTCGTGTTCGTGTCGACGAAAAAATTAGTCGTGTCAACATGAATTGCCAGGCTATGTTACTCGTAATTCAGCTCTTTGGGCTTATTATTTCCATTGGTTTGATTAAACTTAGAGGGTTTATTTTCTTGTTAATGCAATAAGTGACCTCTCACAGTAATGTTGTTCTTTATTGGGCTTTATTATCGCCTTCTGACATGCGTGGTCCGCCTTCTTAGAGGGCTTCGATTCTTTTCAATAGATGGGCTATCCATTATCATTCAAGTCCGCTTCTCTGGATCTTCTCGAAAGAATTTTTAAACTCAACAGGCTTTGGTACTTTATAATAATATCTTTAATTTGTAAATATAATAAGAAAATTTTATTTCAAAGGGCATTCCTTTGGTCTTCTTTTTCTCATCCTACTTGTCACTTTCTTGTATGGCTTTCGCTGCCATTAAGGAGTTTGCTTTGGAGCTTGTTTATCACCACAGCTTCTTGGCTGGTATTCAGATCGTAACTATTGACGATTCGCTGCTTTCACATCTTCATTTTCTGTCAGAGCGTACTCGGAAGCTGCTTGTAGAAATTCGTCTACGTTTAGCTCAACTGAAAAAAGATCGGGCAGTGGTCTCGACCCACATTTCACCACCTTCCACCTTTGTGGAATATGTTGTCGGAGGTAATGCTCCTGTTTTTACTGATACACCTGGAGGGATGCCACCATTTTCTACTCGTCGACATGCTCAGCGTCGTAAGCCTAATGACCGCGAGTGACGCCGTCCAGCTTTAACTTCTGACGGGCCCCTATCTTTGTGTTTCTGTTGTTGTAAATTTATGTTTTCTCTTGTATTTTGTATTCTCGCATGTTTTTCATACCCTTGAGGTGTTTAATATAAAAGACGGGACCTCCTTGTTTAATTTTACCAACTGTGAATCTTGATAAATCTGCTCCTCGTTCCGCAGAGGGTTTGTAAACGTTACTTCATTGCTCACACACTCCTCATTCTTTCCCAGCTATGTCTTCTTCCTCAACCCTCAGCCGCTAACTCTGACCTCTCACGATATTCTTCTTCCCCTTCCGACACGCTCTATTTCTTCTGTTGTCCCATCTTCTGTGAGCCCCCAAATCTCTTCAAGATTGTTTTGCGCTGAAAAGCTCTCCCCCTCAGATTAGATGGGTGGTGTGAGTAGTTCACTTCTTTTTTTTTGTTTTGTTTTTTTTTTAAAGGCGATTTTGATTAAACAAAAAATTAAAAGATTACAAGCCAATTAACTAAACAACTAAAAGTAGATAAGATATATGGAATAGATGTGGCGTGCTAATCCTCGGCTTGAAGGTCAAAAACCAATAGCGAGGTTTCCTCCTATCTTCTGGTAGTTGTATCTGTCGCTCGTTGAAGTGGAAAACTGTTGCTCGCGAAATGATCTCATTCGCGGTCACTGGGAGGCGTGGAGCCAAGGTCTCACTCGAGGTCCTTCGATCAAGTTAAAAAAGAGGTTAGGGAGTAGTAGATTTGAACTGGAAGCTAGGCGTGGAGTGCTGCAGATCTGAGGTGACCTCGCTCGCTCCCCATTTCTCGCTCTCGCATGCTCGCTCTCTTCCAATCCCTCTTTCTCGGTCGATCGCCGCCCTATCGCCGCCAGGGCTCGCTCGCGGTCAGTGGCCGGACTTCAACTCGCGCGTTGGCATGGCTCGCTCACTCGCTGGCACCGGACTTCTTTTCGGTCGAATCGCCGACTGGGCTCGCTCGCGCTTGCTGACATGCCTTCGCTCACGGTCAGGCAGCTTTCCCTTCGACTTGCGATCAGACGAATGCTTCTACTTCGCGCGATTCACTCGCTGATTGCGTTAGCTCGCTCGTTCGCTGGAGGGCGAACGAGCGACCTTCTCTTCGCTAGGGATTTGCCTCCCTAACTCTCTTTGCCGGCGTCTGTTTTTCCGATCTCCTCTCTATGTGTCCTTGTCACCGCCTGTTTTACGACCTTCTCCTCCGTCTCCCTGCCG
This sequence comes from Zostera marina, assembly GCA_001185155.1. Lineage (NCBI taxonomy): Eukaryota > Viridiplantae > Streptophyta > Magnoliopsida > Alismatales > Zosteraceae > Zostera > Zostera marina. The sequence goes on from LFYR01000779.1 coordinate 95,232, forward strand.
CCACCTGTTTTGCCCTACTTCCACGTTTTTGTAGTTCACTTTTAGTCGTATGGTGGCAGACTACTCCTCTGATTAGATAGGGGCAGCTCTCTTTCCAATGTCAGCTGTTGCGTCACACTTTCAAAGCCTCGAAGGCTCGAAGGGAGAGAGAGGTGAGTTTTAATAAATACATGTCGTTTTCTCATAAATTTCTTTTTTGCCGACCTGACTTTTTTTTATTTAATATCTTCTTGTCTCCTTCTTTGCGTTGTCTTCTTTAGACTTCTGTAGACTTCTCCCTTTCTTGCTCACGGTGGATGATGGTGAGAGTCGTCCTTTCTGTGTTCTTGTTTGTTCTTCTTCCTCCCTTTTTTTATAGTTATTGCAGATACCCCTTATGTACGTGTGATGACCCACACCTTCTTTCCATCCGAGGCTCCTCCAGTGTCCTCACCAGTTACAATTAACGTTGTAACTCAAGCTTACTGAACCGAATACCTAAGTATTTGGTTTAGTTCGTTTAAATAAACGAACCTACTCTTGGGCTTGGGTTCGGTTCGTTTAATAACCGAACCCGAACCGAATAATTCTTCGAATACTGAACTTTTTTTACTATCATCCTAAAAATAAACAATAAAAAGAATAAACATGTCTATCTGACCATCTTTGGAAAAAAACAAAAAAAAACATTGTTTATATTTTATTTTCTATTGTTGAGTCAATTCTTATTACTTAGTCATCTTTTCTTCTTATTGATTAAAAATCAGTATGTCATTATCCTAAAAATTAATATATACTATATTAATGAAAAATTACAAAAATATACATAAGTTTTGAAATATATAATATAAATTTATAATAAAAAATTATATAATATAAGTTTATAATGTAAATATAAAATAATAAAATATCATAAAAATGTTAAACGAACCGAACCTGAAACGAACCGAATAGTTCGTTGAATACCGAACTTTTGTTACAACGCTAGTTAAAATGTTTCCAACAACCTCGACAGTTGCACCTCCTGTCCCTAGTTTGTCTGCTGCTACACTTTTTCATCAACCACTTCCCAAAAACAAGACTCGTCAGCTGACATTCTGAAATTTTTTCCTTTACACTTATGGCTAGGAATAAATTTGTCATTGGTGATACAACATCTCGAACTTGGTCACAACGCATCAACAACTAGATGTTCGGATAGCCCAAGATGAGCTGAGACACCTATTCCAGGTTTGAAAAGGTCCCAAGTCAACCCTTGGAAAGATCGACTTTCCCAGAAAGTCGACCTGAGACCAGATCTGGTCAGTTAGGTGGTTAGGTGGTTACAACCCAAATGACCAAATTACTCCCATAAAAAGTCCTATAAATATGGAGTACCTCTCACTCATTTGGGCAGGTCATTAGGAATGGAAAAGTCCCAGCGAAGCATAGCTCTGAGCAACTGAGTCCCGGCCTGATTTCCCCACAGAGTTCCCCGTCTGGCGCTTGTTCGAAACGTCGTCGAGCACTGGTCAGGTTCCACCCTCATCAGTCATCACAGTTAATTAAAACATAACCCTTTATCTGCCTTTCCTTTCTTTCAGCAGGAGACAATCTTTTAAACACATGTGATGGTATGGAATTCTCCTTTGGGCTTCCTTCTGTTTGATCAGTCTTGGTTATGAATGATGTAGTCTTGGGAGTGAATGACTTTGTATAATAGAGCTTGTTGCTCCCTTTAAAACCTGGTTTCCTTGTTTCAAACATGAGTGATAGTTCAAATATCTCTAATGGTTTGCTCATTATCTCCATTTGTATTTCTTCCTTGAGACTTGAAATGTACATTTCTAAAATAAAGTATTCAGGCAGTCCCAATACCCTAGTACACAGTTCTTCAAATAAGGTTTGATATTCAGCCACAGTTTCCTCTTGACATAATTTTCTTAGCTAATTGCCTCCTGGTAGGGAGTAGTGCCAAGTTGTAACAAAAATTTTCTATGATGATAGCATAATACTTGCCTCAAGTCAACCAAACCATTTTTTCGCTATTCCATCTAAGTGGAATGAAACAATAAGAAGTTTTTGATATGTAAGAGCGTGTGTCCAACGATCCAGAGCATCCGATCTGGTATGTAAGAGCGATACTGCATGATAGTCGACTCGACCTGGGTCTGACAATCGACCAAGTCAAGTGCAACACTGATGATGATCGACACTCATCAAATGGTTGTTACCAATGAGATGTTGTCAACTTTTCTTGACAATTTCCTCAAATTACAAGAAATCACCTAGTTCTCCTAAAGTAGCACATAGATTATTGACCAAGTAGAAATCGTCGATTCCAACAGAAGTCTTCAACTTTTACAAGTTGTCGAGAATATTACCTTATTCTATGTGTGAATTGTTGTCATTAACCTTCTAGCTAGAGCTTTTGTAACATCTAAGCATCCAGAGCATATCCTAGTTGAGTTATAATGATAATGTCCTATTTGAAGATGTGTAAAACAAGATAATAATTTCATCACATGTAAAACAATGAATAATTTAATCTTCAAAACATAGTTTAGTATATAAAGAATGTTAGATATAAAACATCAACAATAACGTCAAGCTAAAAATATCCTAGACAATCATCTACAATATTTCTTCAACTCCTATAAATAAATATGGATAGTAATCAAGAGCTCCAACTAATTATAGAAATGGCTATGTAGGGATAGCAAATAAGAGCTCCAACTAATTAGAGAAATGACTATCTTGCAAAAGGAGCCGTTATATCTAGATTATTATAATCTATTGATTTGGTACTTGTGCTTCCTTGAGGTATTTCAAACTCCAAACACTCCTTTAATTGCTTCACTACATCAAACATTAAGGGTCTTTCGCTAGATGTAGGGTGAATACATGTAAATGCTATCTCCAATGCTTTTTTAGCAGAATTGGTGTTATATTCCCCGTTAAGTTTTGGATCGAGTATTTCATCTATTTCTCCTCTTTCTAGCTTTGGCTTCACCAATGTAGCTATAGGGATTCTTTCTCCTTCTTGATTAATAACGGCAGGTTGACCAGTTATCAATTCAATTAGAACAATTCCAAAGCTGTAGACATCACTTTTCTCATTCAATTTTTGTATTCTATAGTATCTGCATTTTCAAAAAGGTATATATGATGTGGGAGAATTAAAAATGCATATTTCTACCACAATATTGATCAATAGAAATAACTTACTCTGGATCAATATATCCGAAAGTGCCCATGACAATAGTAGACATAGCATCATTTGCACCATTTTCAAAGACTTTAGACGATCCAAAATCTGCAATTTTAACCTCATAGTCTCGTGTTAACAAAATGTTAGTGGTCTTTACATCTCGATGGACTATTGCTGGTTGGCATTCACGATGTAAATAATTCAATCCTGCATCTCAACAATATAAAAATATCTACATAAATTTTTTTTCCTAAAATCTCCAAAATGTTAGGTTGTTTAATTTGAAAGCTTGCGCTATTTCCTGAGCAATCCTTATTCGCTCTCTCCAGTTTATTTTAGTTGAATTGCTACATTGACCTATAAAAGGTTAATTTTTTAAAGATTTATAAAAATCAATTTTAATTTCTTTAATAAAAAAAAAATTTGTTTGCTGACCATTTTAATTATTGTTCTTTTTATCATTATTCTGATGAAGTGATCATTACTAGCAGGAGTTTATATATACATTCAATAGTTTAATAATTAGTACCAAACCTGAAATAAGATTTTTGAGACATCCTCTTTCCACGTATTCATACACCAATGCTAAATGACCACTATCTATGCAATACCCAACCAAAGATACAAAATTTTTGTGGTGAATTCTAGTTAGGATTTGAACCTGCATCAAACAATTTATTATATATAAATATGTTCTGAATTGTTCATGGAAAAGTTTTTATATATGATTTGTTTAAATTTTTCTACAAATATCCTATTCAATTGAAAAAGATATTTTAGAAAATTGAACAAACAATATTGTGTATATATATGTGGATTTAAACATATGAATTTTTAATTAATGTACTTGCCTCCATTTTAAACTCGTTGGAACCTTGAATGGAAGAATCAGAGAGCACCTTGACAGCCACTTGAGAACCATTCCTTTGATCAATACCATGATAAACATTCCCAAATCCACCTTTTCCAATTATTCTATTGAAGTTGCTAGTCATGGTAACCAGCTCAAGATATGTGAATTCTTTATTAGCTGCTGCATGGATTGGTGCACCTTCCAAATATTGTATATTTCCTGTAAAAATAATCCAATACATAGAGTCATAGATTATCTAATTTGTATATATAAAATAAATAAATTGTCTTAATATAAATTACCTTCATCTTTATATTTCCTGTTTCGTATCTATATATAATATCCAACAAAGCATGATAGAATAAAAAAAGAAACTCCAACTGAAATACCAGTTACAGTGCTTTTCTTCATGCTACTTTTCTTTGTGCTGCCCTTCTTCTGATCAATTCCATCTTCAAAATCTGGACATGAAACTTTGTAACATTCTGATAATAACATTAAAAATTTGTAAAGAAATGTAAGAAGAAAGCATACCTGCATAAACTTTGATAGCTGAAATTAATACTTTTGACCCAATAGCCTGATTTGGAATGAAACTGATTTCCATATTTTTTGTGTTTTCAGTGACAGGAACCACGTAGCTCTTGTTCAATGCACCTTTTTCTTTTAATATTTCAAAATTTCTATCTCTGAGAATTCCCTGTAAAAACAATTTCAAAGTTAATGAGTCATGACCACTGTCGTTATAAGAAATAATATTGAATAATGAATTTGAAAAGTCATAGAATAATTACCTACCTGGATATAAATATCAAAGGCATATGTATCATCATCACCATTATCAACATTGGAAAACATTAAATCAATTGTATAATTTCCAATCTCAAGTCCAAGGCCATAATATTTTAATGTTGTGCTTGATTTTCTCGATGATCGATATAGTTTTGGATCTAGATTATTAGTGATGTCTTTTGTAAAATAAATCAATTGTAGAAGACCAAAAGTAACTGCCCATTGATTGTTATCAGCAACATAATATGATGCATTGTTGTCAATATTGTCTGCTTCAAATATTGTTTTTCCATCAGATGACCTGATTTTCTCCCCACCACAGTTTATTGCAAACGAGGTAACTGAAAATGTAGTATTATTATTTTATTTAATGTGTAAGAAAAAGATGTTTAGGGTTTAGGATAGCAAAAAGAAATTTAGGATTTATTGTTTGGTCTTTATTGTGGAGAAAAAACATATATACGAAAACGTCTTACATAGGTCTTTGCCAACAAAACATTTTGTTGTTTTTTGTAAACATTCTAATCCTCGAGGCTGAATTCTGTGAAAAAAAGAATCAAACAGAAATGTTAAACCTTCTTTGAAAATATTAATTACTTTTGACAGAAATATTGTGCAGTACTTTTGACACTCTTCTAATGAGATTTGGTTGTCTACCAAAAGCCTGCGTTGAAAAGAAAATTACATTATTAAGTCATTCAAATAATTTTTTTTTTAACAATATTGTACTATATATATATGGGTTTATTTATAATTACAAAGACACTTCTTTATTCCATTCAGGAATTCTCCCTTCTAATTCATTGTTGGATAAATCTCTGAAAGAAATAAAATTCAAAACTTAATTAGTTCTTTTACATATTTGCAAAATGATTTTTAAAAATAAAAATGCATATGTACATCATAGTAAGATTGTCACTCTTTTTGTCAGGCAAATAACCAAGAAATTTGTTGTTGCTGAGAGACCTGCATCTCAATTCATAAGAGAAAGATATTTAGTATAAATCAATGTTAAATTGATAACATTTGACATAAAACATATATGGAGATCGATGATATTCTTACATGGATTGGAGTGTTGGAATATTGAAAATAAAAGGTAGAAGATTTCCAAATAGGTTGTTGAAACTCAGATCTCTAAAATTCATTGAAAATGTAATTATTAAAGCTATGAAGAAAGTGCAGCTAGATAAAATATATATGGACCATGTACATGGTTACAACTTTGAAGGAACATTTGACATATTAAACTATATTTATGGGAAATTAAGTGATTAATAAAACTCATAAACATTCCAAATTGACAACAATGGCTGGGTATCAGGTGTTTAATACCTGAACCCGAGGTGGTCAGGTTGGATATGAATGAGAATTTTTACCTACTCACAGCATTTCATCCAAAGTTCCAAACTAGAACTCGAGCGAAAAAACTAAGGGTGTATGGATCAGACTTGGGTATTATGATATACTATCCGAGGAATACCCAACCCTCAATATGTTTTGCAAAAAAAATCGAAAAATATATTTTGATTACAAATGGATCCTCAAAAAATTTCAAAAATATTCCAAAAATATTATGAAATTTGTAAAAAATATTAAAATATAAAATAAAAAAATATTTTGTAAATATTATTCAAATATATTTTTTAAATTACAAAATGAGCATATGATCGAAGTTTTATAAAATTAAATCTCTATTTCTAAAAATATATAGAAAAATGATCGAAGTCATACTTTAGTGGTTTAATTTTAAAATTTAAAATAAGAGGTTATGCGTTCAATTTTTACTTATTATATATTTGATTTAATTTATATTATAACACGTAAAACTCTAATCTGATGAATACCCAAATAATTGATCGGGTCTGAGTTTGGGTAGAGGAGTTGGAGCATTGTTTGGGTAGAGGCAAACCTGACCCACGCGCGCCTAGGTCTATTGACAACCGATATTTGAAGGAATAGATAATTGAAAAGAATTATGACTAGGAATTGTACAAAGAAAATTGTATTTTCAATTAATATTTGAATAATGCAAAAGATATTCAATAAATATAAAAAATGTATATATGTGTGTAATCGGTAATTAAGAGTGGGAAATAGGGAAGGTTTTCGGTGGGTTGAGGTCAACTTGGACCCACCCCTTTCAGAAGAAATGGGAGGTGGATAGGTCAAGTTTACAAGAAGTAAATGGTCAGACCTGTCCCAAATCCCAATGGCTATACTGTTAGATCGAGTGTGGAGACGTTTTTTCATTAAGGACATTAATTATAATTAAAATAATTATAATTAATATAGGCCTTTTATGAGCCATTAGAATTAAATAGGTTTAATTCTGTTAAATAAGTTTTAAGTCTTGTAATGGATATTAGAGTTGCAAACACAAAACGATAACCCTAATCTTCCATATAAGTATCTTATAATTACTTTTACTCTTTGTGAGAGAAAAAGAAGAAGAGGGAGACACCCCGTGGACGTAGGCACATTGCCGAACCACGTAAATATGTTTTGTTCTTGTTTTTTGCTCGGTTTTCTCAGTTCGATTTAAACATCGATCCTATCATATACAACACCAGGGAACGTTTACAAAAGGTCCATGGGCTTGACTTGGACCCACTACAAAAAAAAGGACCTTGTATGGCGGCCTTTAGATGGCGGATTTCCGCCATCAATACTTCAATAGTTTAGATGGCGGAAATCCGCCATCTATTCTTTCAATCCGCCGAGGAAACGTTTTGGCTCGACGGCGGTTCGGAATTTTTTTCGATGGCGGTGTTTAGATGGCGGAAATCCGCCATCTAAACTATCCCGCCCAAAATTTCGAATCTCCCCCAATTTCCAGCCTGATTACCCGATTAAATTGACTTAAGATGGCGGAAATCCACCATCTTAAGTATTCGGGGACACGGGGCGGAAAAAGCCCGCCCAAATTTCGATTGGGCGGACTTTCACTTAAGTGCTGGCGGCACTTAAGTGTACTTACATGGCGGAAATCCGCCATGTAAGTTTTGGGGTTTATAAAAAACCCCAAATCGACAGAACGCGTTGTTCTGTCTAAGTGAGTTCTAAAATCGCCGTCGTCTCCCTGCTGCCTGCTGCCGCCGTCGTTGCTCGCCGTCGTTCATCGCCGTCGGTTGTTCCTCGCCGTCGTTCCTCGCCGTCGCTGCATCCTCGCCGGTTTTCGTTGAAGGTATCATTTTGTAAATGTGTTTTTATTTTTGGGTTTTGTTAATTTTTTCATTTTGGGATTGTTTATTTTTTTGATTTGGGTTTTGATTTGGGTTTTGATTTGGGTTTTGATTTGATTTGTGTTTTGTCTATTTTTTGTGTTTTGTGTATTGAATTTAGGGTTTTGTGTATTTTTGTGTTTTGTGATATGTTAAGAATCCATGTTATGTTAAGAATGATGATATTGAATGATGTGTTTTGATATGTTTTGTGTATTGAATGATGATGTGTTCATATGTTAAAAAAGGAGATGATATGTTTGTAGATGGCGGATTTCAATGAATCCATGTTACTTATGAATCCATTGAATCAATAGTATTGAAATTTACTTATATTTATGTGTTGTGTTTATGTGTTGTGTTTTATGTGTTGTGTTTTATGAATGAAATGGCGGATTTATTTTGTCGTGTTTTGTAGATATATAATTGCTTAGATTAAATATTATTTATGTTTAGACTATAATTTAAATAAATGATTGTATCAATGATGAATGTTTTAATCTATTGTTTTAAATAATTGTATATAATTGATTTATTGTTTTTAAATAATTGATTTAATTTTAATTAATTAATTAACTGTTTTTAAAAAAGTTATATAATATATTTTTCAATAATTATTGTGTTGCCCATTTGTTGTAGGTTTTGTGAAATCGTGATTCGTATAAATTTCGGATTGAAGTAATTAAGCTATATTACGGTAAATATTAATATTATTTATTTAATTATTGAATATGAATCAAATGTTAATAAATATTAAATTATAATGTTAAAAATAAATCAAACCCAATAAATGTTAATAAACAATTTTTTTTATTATTTGAATGAAATATTATTTAATTTGCATGAAATATTATATTATTTTGATTTAATAAATTAAATGTGTATTTAATTAGATAAATAATTACTGTTTTTATTAAATAAATTAAAGAAATTAATGTTTTTAAATAAATAAATAATTAATATTTTTTTTAAAAAAGAAATAAATTACTGTTTTTAATGATTACTAAAATTACTGAAATTCTTTATATTATTTTCTGTTATGAATTAAATAATTAATAATTTGTTGAAATAAAAAAATAAATAATTTAAAAATTAAGTAATTAAATTAATTATTTTGTGTTATACTTGTAATTAATTAATTTGCATGTAATTATAAATGTGTTAATTAGTAATTATTAAATTGAATGTTTTTAATGATTTGTTAACTAATAATTATAAAATTGTATCAAAATAATATGTTAATTAAAATGTTAATTAAATAATTAGAAAAAATTTAATTACTGTGTCTTAATAATTTAAAATTAAAATAATTAGTTATTAAAATAATTAAAATAATGTTTTGAATTAATTAAATGACATACTGTTTTTAAATAATTAAATAATGAAAGTTTTTCATATTTGAAATTAATCAATTATTTTACAATTATTTCATGAATTAATATAATTAAAATAAATATTTCATATTTTAAATTAAAATAATTAAATTTTTTATTTAATCAACTTATTTGTGAATTATTTAAATAATTGTAATTAAATATCAATGTAATTAATAATTTACATGAATCTATATCTTTATTAATTATTTGCATGAAAAAAATTTGTTTTAATTATTTTATGTTTTTAAATTATTTAATAAATAATTAAAATATTAAAATAATTTTTGTTTTTAAATAATTTATATAAAATATTTAATGTGTTTTTGATTTGTTATAGGTTTTTGAAAATCAAGATTGAAGTAAGTTTTGGATTGAAGAAAAGCTTATTTGCGGTAAAAATTAAATAATTTTATTTAATAAATTTATTATCAATTTATTTAATTTGTTGTTAAAATAAATTATTAAATTATCATTTTAATTATCAAATGAAATAAAAATAATTAGTATTTTATTAATTGATTGACAATTATTAAATATTAATATTTTAGTAATGAAATATTTGCATGAAATAATATATGATCATTTTAATTAGAAATTATTTAATTAATTATTAAATTGAAATAATAATGATTAATTTGTATGAAATTATTATTTTTGGTTGTTGTGTCAGACCAAGATCCCATATACGGGTGTCTGGCTATGTATTTAAAATAACTAATTTTATTTTAAAATTGTAATATTTCAGATTATGTTTACCTTTTTCTTTCTGGTTGGTGTCATCACACCTTTTATGGCATTATCGATGGTTACATCCCGTCGCTCTTTCGAAGAGTCAAGCTCAAGTGGTCAGTTCATTATTAATATTTTAAATATTATCATGATTTTTATTAAATATTAATTGTTAAATATGTAAATTAATTAGATGCGAGGCCATCCGCTTCAAATGTGCCTCCACAAAAGAAGGGTCGTGGTCGCACAAAAGACCACCCCCATAACCATCCAGAGAAAGGTACGAAGTGGAAGGTTATGTTTGATAACACAAACCAAGCCACGGATGAAATGGCGAAGAAGTTAACGACAAGAATGGCTCT
>LFYR01000779.1:109689-134493 GCA_001185155.1 Zostera marina
TCGAATGTTTAACGATTCTGTAATTTAATTTCTTTTTAATAAAAAACATCGATTTCCATTTCTATTTCAAATCGTTTCCTCAAATATCGCTTTTATTTCGACAAACAACGATTCGAACGCACAATATAGAATCCTGATTTAAAAAAAAATTGTAAAAAACATTGTATGGCGCTAAACTCTTCTACTAAGTTTTAGATGGCGGAAATCCGCCATCTAAAGCTGGGCACAATCGCCCTCTCCCACGAATAGATGGCGGATTTCCGCCATCTAAAGACCGCCATACAAGGTCGGTTTTCTTGTAGTGACCTATCCTGTTTCCTAACTGGATTAGACCAGGTGTATGGATCTAGAAACTCAAGTGGGTCTTATATATCTTTTAGTGCCCCAAAATGACTTCGTTTGTGGTCAGACCCTAGTAATCGGTATTCGGTAATACTTAATTAATTACTTAGTAAGCATAAAAAATATCATCAAATGGATTGTTAATGCATATGTAAATGTAATAAACATACGAAGAGCAATTACTCATGAAAATATATTGATCAAAAAGCGAATAAAATCCAAAAAATAAATGTATAATATATCAAACAAGTATTAAAACAATGGTAAAATAAACCAATATCAAATCTATATATAAATCTCCAAAGTTTGTCAAATTCTCAAAAGAGTTTGGTATTTCTCCTTAAAATCTATTGCTTTTTGAAAGATCCCTGTTTTCTTTATTATTTCAAAATAATATTGAAACAAGTATGAAATAATGAAACTTGTAAAGGGAAATAATGAGATTAAAACTATATATGAATTAAGTGTCGATAAATGTTTCAAATATCAAATCTACTTACAAATCTTTCAAATTTGTCAAATTTCCAACAGAATTTGGAATTTCTCCTTCAAAATTATTCCTAGAAAGCGACCTGTATTTTAATTATTATTTGAAAATAATTTTGAAAGTGTGTGAGACAATGGATTATCGAGAGGATTAGGAGAATAATGAGATTTAAACTATATATGAATAAAGTGTAGATAAATGTTTCAACTAATATTTCAAATATTCAAACTATATTTATGGGAAATTAAGTAATTATTTATACTCACAGAATAGTCAAATTGACAAGATTGCCAATTGCCCAAGGAATAGATCCTTGGAATGAATTACCTTGAAGTTGCCTACAAAGAATAAGTGTTAAGAAATAAAATCCAAAAAAATAAATATGTAATATTTCAAGTCTACTTACAAATCTTTCAAATTTGTCAAATTCCAAAGAGAGTTTGGTATTTCACCTTTAAGTTTATTGCTTGAAAGATCCCTGTTTTTTTTAATTATTTCAAAATAATATTGAAAAGGTATGAAACTTATGATCAAGGGTTGATCAAGAGGATTAAAGAAATAATAATGTCAATAAATGTTTTAACAAATATTTTAACCATTGAAACTATAATTATTGGAAATTAAGTAAATAATAAAACTCAATTAGTTTTCAAATCGACAAGATTGCGGATAATTGAAGGGATAGATCGATCCATCCTTGAAAGGATTTAAATTCAAGATACTTGGAAAAAAATATTATTAAGAAATTGCGGACAGTATTGTATATGTATTTAATCAACATGCATTATTTATTAAAATACTTTGATTGTGAAAATGGAAATAAAGATAGAATGAGATTTATTTAGTGTTAATTAATCAAAGACTTACAAAGAATTGATATTTTTTAAATTTCCAATCTCTCGTGGAAGAGAACCATTGAAAATATTATTATACAACCACCTGCATAAACAATATTATAGATAATAAAATATGGAGAGCTAAATCATAAATAGGGAGGTACCAATTGACAAAAGTTCAAAAGTTTTGCAAAAGTCCAAAAATTTAATGTGTCGCATAAGTTATTATATATTTTAGGATTTTATATTTGTATTCTTTGATAATATTCAAGGATCTTTGAGTTGACAGACTCACACATCATCCATATCATTTTCATCATCAGTGGATCTCTCTCCCTTCTACTTCTCTAGGTCCACAGACTGTGTATTAAAAAATTGATTATTAATTTGGTCTTCTGGTCCAATCAGTGGAGAATAATACTTGGACCCAAGCCCATCTCTAGGTCCAATGGTGTTTTCAAATAAAAAATATTAATTGTAAGTTGTAACCCTAATGAAAGAGTTCATATATAAATAGAATAAAATTCCAGTGAGCTCAATAGTGCTAATTAATATGGGGAGGTGTGCAACCAAAACATTAAAAAATAATATAATTAAAGGATGGTTTAGATGACTTTACCCAATATCCAACGGCTCAGATAGGGTGAGCGTTTTTGAGCTCACCCTATGCTGAGCTCACTGGAAAATAGCTGTATATAAATAATATTTAAATAAAATTGATAATGGTACTTGACTTATTTATAATAAAAATATGAAATATAATGCATAGAGTAAAGATAAGTGGATGGTGGTCCGGCCTTTAAGGATGGCGGTTATAAAGATGGACATTTTATCACGGTTATAAAGATGGCGGCTTCTAATGTACGCAATATATGGAGATTGTATCATGCAATCTCAACGACAAACAACATTTATTTTAGGCAATGAAATCCAAATTAGTTGAAGTGTTTCAAATTTAATGGTGAACCGATAAATTTCATATAGAATTTACTTACAATCCTTCCATGTTTGTTAAATTCCATAGCGAATGTGGTATGTTTCTTCCAAAATTATTATTTGATACACTCCTGCAGTTTTATTTTTTTAGTACATATGATCATTGAATGCATATAATAAAACATATATAGTATGGTTAATAAAGTTGCTATACACTGGAAAATAATTTGAAAATAGTATAACATTGTCGAATGCATAGTCACAATACTCACAATATTTGGATATTTTTTAGATTTCCGATCTCTGAAGGAAGTGATCCATCGAAACTGTTACGTTTTAACCATCTACAACAAAGAAGTTTTAACTATATGATAAATTTAATAGATAGATAGATAATAGAAGACTAAAATTTAATGAAGCTATAATATTTGAAATATTAAATAAAAAGGTTGTAAAAATATTTAATCATAAAGTCCATGTCATTTCTACTTATTATTAATTAATAGATAGTAATATATTATCTCTTATTAGACTTTAATTTGTGAAAGGTTATTACTTCTTAATCTATATTTACAAGGACCTATGTACAAGATCAATGTATATTATTTGAGAGATTATTCTCCTCTAGTGTTTACACTTATTGTTGGTATCATGGACCGCGGATCGCGGCCCATGGACCGAACTGGGCCTGTCGGCGGCCCGGGTGAACAGACGGGCCCAACGTGCGAGCCCACGAAGCCCCAAGGACAGCAGTGGAAGGCTATAAATACCTCCCCTGGTCCAACAAGGGAGGGGGTTGATCATTCCAAGAAGAACACTTGTAGTAGGTTGCGGTTGTGAGCTTACTCCGGCGAGCCCACACACCAACAGTGGTGAACCTAACGTGAACCGAACACGCGACAGTCGGAGAGGAGGAGGATGACAAGAAGCGAATATCAAGTAGGGGAATGCTCGAAGTGACGCGAGCGAGCAGCAGTGGAATACCGGCCTGCGCGGCACCACTCCCGAGACCGGTACTCGGAGGAGGTAAGGGCCAATGAAGAGTGGGACGCCTAGGAAGAAAGGTTACGCATGGAGTTGGAGGAAATAAGGTACGGGTGGGAGTCGCCCAGGAGGAGCAGGCGTAGCGGGCCGGCGTCCCCACCCAGGGATAGGAGCACGCGGTCCCGGGTGAAAAGGGAAAAGGAACTCGAGAGGCTCTGGCGAAGGGAGCACGCGGAGGAGGAGCGTGTGGAAAGGGAGAGCAAACGAGAAAGGATGCAGCTCGTGGAACTAATATCTACTCTACGTACAGGAGAGTCAGCGCCAGCTACAGGAGCAGATACACTAGCTCACGGTGACTCCAAGCACCCTGGAGTCGGACGGGGGCGGAGGCGGCGATCCGATGTACGGACCGGCCCCCCCGGTTGGAGGACCCGGGAGGGACACCCCACCCGCAGAAGCCCCGGGAGCCATCGTGGCACCGGCGATAGGGGGGGCTGGCGGAGAAGCTCTGGAGCAACACCTGCTAGACGACGAATACCCCTCGGGCTGGAGGGCCCCGAATATCCCGTATTATAAGGGAGACACGGACCCAGAGAACCACCTACACTCGTTCAAAACCAACATGGAAGACAGGACGAGCAGAAAGGACATCTGGTGCCGGATGTTCCGCAGAGCCTTGACGGGCGACGCGATAGCCTGGTACAGGACGCTGCCGACAGGATCCGTGCATACCTACGAGGGCCTGGTGGCGGTGTTCCGGGCGGCCTTCGCGCACCGTCGGAGAAGGCCAAAAATCAAAGCTACTCTCAGTGCCATCGTGCAGGGAGAGTCAGAGAGCACGCACGCTTACATGGATCGGTTCGCGAGTGAGGTGCAGAAGATCGAGGGGATCTAGGAAGAAGTGGTGCTATACGCCCTCACAAACAGCCTTCGACCCACCTACTTCGCGGGGGATCTGGTATGAAAGCCGCCGAGCACTTTCGCCGAGGCCATGGAAAGATCCCACAGAGAGTGCAACGTGGAAGACTACCTGGGCGCGAAAATCCAGGAGTGCAGGCGGCAACAGAGGGGGAAGGGCACCTCCGCAGGCACGGGGGGACAGCAGCAGCAGAGCCAACCCCAGCACCAACAGCTGCAGACAAAGCCCCCGGCTGCCCCACCGGCGGCCGCGTACAGGACCGGCACCCTGGCAGGGACGGGACGAAGGGAAGTAGGCCCTACCCCGGCGGCGAATCAAAGGCATGTCTTCCTCACGTTGAGCGGAACGGGAACCCTACCCCCGTCGAGGCCAATGATGAAGGACACAGCGGCGTTTAGGGACACTCGCAGATTTTGCGAGTATCACGAGGACAACGGCCACACGACAGCCAAATGCCTGAACCTGGCAAGGGTACTGAATAAAATGAAACCCGCAACCGGGGCCCCCCCCACCCCGGCAGCAAGACGTCCGGCGGTCATACCTACGGGGCACCAAGTGCCGAAGCAAGAACCGGCCGACGAAACGATAGGGGATATCCTCACCATCGCGGGAGGAGTGGCCTCAAGGGGTGACGACCCATGGGAGAGGCGGCGATATGCGTCCGACGTGGACCGGACGACAGGGGCCAAGCGCCTGCGAACGAGCATGGAGATCTCGTTCACGGAGAACGACATGAAGGATGTCACCACGCCCCACGACGACCCTTTAGTCATAACCCCCATCTTCCAAAGGGGGAACAAGTCTAGTGTACGACTGCACAGGGTCCTGGTGGACACAGGGGCGTCCGTAGATGTACTATACTGGAACGCCTTGATCGATCTCGGCTTGGCCCGCACGGACCTGCTCCCATGCCGGGCCCCCATCAGAGGATTCAAACAGGTAGAAGTCCCGGTGACGGGAACAATATCCATCCCGGTCACCTTGGGCCGACACGCTCAAGCAAGGACAGTCGAAGTCATATTCACAGTGGTAAACTTCACGTCCGGATACAATGCTATCCTGGGAAGAGCGGCACTGCACGCGTTCCAGGCAGTGATGTCGTCGCTCCACCAGTGCCTTAAAAACCGAAAGGGGAGTGTGCACGGTCAGGGGATCCCAGAAGAAGGCGCGCGAGTGCTACTTCAATTCGGTCAGCGAAGTGATGACGTCGGACGAAGGCCTACCGCATTCGGTGCACGAGTGCGTCACGAGGCCGGCGCTAGCGTCCCACACGACCCAAATGGGCCTCGGCCGGAGCGACCCAAATGGGCCTCGGCCGGAACTCCCTCAGGACTTCAAGGGGGAGCTGGAGCAGCTCCTCAGGAGGAATGAGGACCTGTTTGCAGACGAGCTGGGGGAGCTGAGCGGTGTGCCTAGGACGCTGGCAGAGCACAAGCTCGCGGTAGCCCCAGGCGCCCACCCCGTCAGACAAAAGCTGCGCCCGCTTAGGGCGGAAAAAAGGGAGGCGACGGAGACGGAGGTCAGGAAGCTCCTTCGAGCGGGTTTCATCCGCCCAGTGCGTTACCCCGCCTGGCTGTCCAACGTGGGGTGGAGGATGTGCGTCGACTTAGAAGTTGGGAGAAATGAAGGAAATCTGAAAAAAAAATTATATATAAAAAAAATCCTGACGGCCTGGCCGCCAGGAAATAGTTAAGTTATGGTTGACTGGGGTTGACTGTACGGGGGACCATGGCGGCGTAAGTGGAAAATTTTTAGGGTTTCCTAAAATTCCTGGCGGCCTGGCCGCCAACTCATGAAAATAACAGGCGGGAAAATTAGATGGCGGCCTAGCCACCAGCTCATTTCTTCTCGATCGTTGAGGGAATAAGGGATCCTGGCGGCCTGGCCGCTAGTAACTTAAAAAAAAAGATACTGGCCAGTACATTTCTTTCATTTACGAGGGAAAATTATGCCGGCGGACTAGTGTAGCCTGCCGGCGGCCTGGCCGCTGGTCCTATCTACCGACGGCCAGACCGTCAGGAAGGAGCCGCCAGAACTACGCTGTTTTTTTGTAGTGAACGGATAACGGAACGCAGTTCACGGGCAAGAAGTTAAGAGAATTCTGCGAAGACAGTGGGATCAAGCTGAGCTTCGCGCCAGTCTACCACTCGCAGGTGAACGGGCAGGTGGAGGTCACGAACAGGACGATAACATCGATCCTGAAGAGGAAAGTAGGCGAACACCGGGGAACTGGGCGGACCTAATTCCCGAGACTATGTGGGCATACCGCACGACCATCCGAACCCCCATAGGCCAGACCCCATGCGTCCTCGCTTTCGGGATGGAGGTGGTAGCACCGACCGAATTGGTATGACCGACCACACGTATCGAGCAATACCAGCCAGGGACGAACGATCAAGCGATGTTCCTAGAAAAGGAGCGCCTAGAGGGCCGGAGAGAGGAGGCGTCTATCAGGGACCTCACTTACAAACGAAGGGTGGCGAGGTACCACAACGAAAGAGTGGCCGATAAGAACCTGGCGCCAAGGGATCTGATGTTGAAAAACGCCAGAGTAACAGGAATCGACCAGACAAAGAGGAAATTGCCGACAAGATGGGAGGGCCTGTACGTCATCATGAACGAGATTCACCCAGGCATCTTCCGACTAGGATATGAGGATGGGCAAGAAATCGAAAGAACGTGGCACGCCGACAACATGGAAAAGTACAGGCGGTGAAGCAACGTATCCGAGACCGGCGAAAAAGTTCTTTTTCTCTTCCTTGTCTCATTTCCCTCCATCCCATGTAACGTTGAGCACCCCCCCCCCCCAACCACGGCACGCGATGCCCTGTAAAACGCACCCGGAGTGCACCCATTGTAAAAAAAAAAAGAGGTAAAAAAAATTTGGGGGAGCCCGCCAAAAAGGCTAACGGAAAACTCTCAGGGTCGGGAGACCGCATGAGACCATCCGAATGGCCCAGGCCGCTCCCTCAAAAAATGAAAAAAACGCAATAAGTAAGAACGCGAAAGCGATATGTTGCGAGGTAAGAAAAAAGCAGGGGAGCCCGCCGAAAAGGCTAACGGAAGGTCCCCAGGGCCGAAAGGCTGCATGGGAACGTCCGAATGGCCCAGGCCGCTCCTTCGAAGAAAGAAAGCAATTGAAGTAAGAGAGACGCTTAGCGTGGGAAAAGGACCAGCCGGGGCGTGGAAACTCGTAGCACAGACGTGCCGAAGGACCAGCCGGGACGCCCCTGGTCAGCAAGCCACGCGGAGTACCTAAACAAGCGACAACGCCACCCAGAAAGGGCGCGGGCGGCGAGTAAACGAACGCGGGAGGAGAAGAGGTCGGAAGAAGAAGAACAGGGGGCGATGGAATACATCCAAGATTTGCGAATGAACATAAAAACGAAAAAAGTTAAGTATTTTTACATTACAAAAAAAAAAGGGGGGAAATAAAAATTGTCCAGGGACGAACGAGAGGCTACTCGAGGGGAGACTCTGTGTAGTCAGGAAAGTCAGCCTCAAGGTCCTTCTCTTCGCTGTCGCTCACGTCCAGGGGAGGCTGATAGGAGGGGACGCTCGTTTTTCGCCATTCCTCCCACTCTGGGCGGCTCCGGGGCACGACGCCGTACGAAAGGGGCGGGTAGACGAGTTCGCACATCCGGAGACCGTGTTGTTAACCTTTCCAGAAGCCGACGCGCTTGGAATCCTTCATCAAGACGGCGTGGTCCTGCTTCAGCTCTGCCAAACGGTCTTCGAAGGTAGGAACAAAGCCCTTAACGAACTCCTGAGCCACAGTCACGGCGGAGGCAAGAGCGTCTTTCGCAGCAGCGGAACGAACCTTCTCCTCCGCGGCAGGCCAGCAAACATCAGCAGCCAGAAAGTCCCGTTCACGCACGACCGCATCCAGCCGACCCTTCACCGTGGCAAGCTCGACATGCATCCGCTGAATCTCTTCGTTCTGCCGAAGACCCTGCTCCAACCGAACCCTGGTGAGAACCGAGAGCTGAAGCATTTGGTGGTGCAGATCGCGATCGAGGTCCGACATAGGGCATGCGAGCAGCTAAACGTACTCGTCCTCCGGCTCCAACCAGGAATTGATGTCGGAGAGTTTTTTCTTGAAAATCCCGCCGAGGCGGGGCAGGAAGGACGCAGAGTCGACGGGGGCGGAGAAGTCTACCAAGTGATCGATGCTCCGCACGAAGGAGCGGAAGTGTTCAGGATCCAACCCATCTTTCCGGAGAGAATCCACGAGCTCAGCAGACAGGGGGTCGGAACGGTTGGGTTCAGAGGAGCCTATGTTCTCAACCACGACCGTCTCCAGGGCGGTGGCGGTAGACTTCCGTTTTTCGGACGGAATCTTTTTCCTTCGTCGTCGTTCGGCCCGGCTGTCTCGAAGGCCAGTGTCAGACTCGGCCGGGATATCACCCTCGGCTTCGGGGCCGCGCGAAGGCGGAGACACGGGGGACTCAAACTGAATGGCGTCGAGCGGCCGTTTCTATCGGTCGCCTCCGAATCGGACGGACCAAGGGTGCCCACAGGGACGAAGAAGAACCGGTCCCGCCAGTGGTGAGATCGGTCGACCAGCTGGTCGAAGAGGGCACCGCCCGATATCTGGGCGATCAGCAGCCGGCGGGGATCTGTCGTCATCGATGTCATGGTAAACCAAATCAAGAAAATGGGCAAAAAGACCTCGATGCCGGACCGGCGGCAGAGCATGGTGAAGGTCATCAGACGGTCAATGGTGGCCGGGGGGAACTTGGAGATAGAGACGTCACAGAAATACATGGCTTCAACCACCAGAGGGGGAAGCGGAAGAGTAAGGCCGGCCTCGGCGTAAGAGGTGTAGAGAGCCACCATGCCCGACGGCGGTTGAGAGGCGAGGCGATTTCCGGCCTCAGTAAAGACTAGGTCCGGTTGGCCCATCTTCGCCAGAGCATCCCGGATTACGTCGACCCCAATTGTGGACAACGGGTTCTTGCTGGTGGGAGCGGCGAAAAAGGACTCAGCAAGAGCGGCGCCGGCGTCGAAGCGAGAAGCGACAGCGGATCGAGCCAGCGGCGGAGTGAGGAGGAGCGGCCATTAGCAACCTGGTGAAAGAGGAGTAGTCGGAGTCGAAGAAGACAAGGAGCAGGGCGAGAGAAGAAGTGAGAATCAATCGCGAGTTAAAGGGGGGAGCAGGGTTTATATAAGGGTTTGAGGGCGCGGAAGACGAGGTGTCGCGCTTACCTGGAATGGATGGGGCGGGATGGGCCGGGAGGCCTCCGAGGGAGCCCAGGGCCCAGACCGTCGGGGAGCAGAGTGACGCCCGACGAAGACCCGGTGGCGTCCAGCGACCAAACAATGCGTGCGGAATGGGGCGACAGCGTCCAAGCGGGCCCACCGGTGGACCCGACCAATGGATCAAACGAGACAACGTAACGGGCGAGCCCCGCGTCGGCGAAAGGGGGGCCTGCGGCGGGGAGCAAGGGCAAAGCTCAAGAAGGGCCTGGGCAACGTCGGCAGAAGACACCGAATAGCGCAAAGCTGCACCAACGTGCGAGGGCGAAGTCAAAACAGGAGAGAAAGAAAAAGCGAAGGAAAAACATGTATTAAAGCAAAGCAAGTATTACAATAGCCGGTGGCACGGCGGGGAAAAAAAAAACATAACAACAACAAAATACGGGTACAAAAAAAAAGAGGAAAAGGGATCGCCGAGGCGTCCCAGACGCCGCCCCACGAAGGCAAACCCTCGGCCCGAAAGGGCATGGGAGCGACCGCGGATAGCTCCACGACGGGCCTAGCGGGCTGACTTCGGGGACCCCGACAGGAAGTGGCGCAGGTCAGTAGATGAAAGGGACGAAGACCCACGGGAGCGGAGATGGCCGCGCGACCAACGAGGCTTTTTCAAAGAATCTGCGCCCAGCAGGCCAGCAACAGCAGGAACGGTGATCGTACCATGCGCGCTGAAGGCACACGAGGTACCAACGGAGCCCGAGACGGCGGCAGGAGCGGCATCGGGGTAGGCGACGGAAGGATGGCTCGCGAGAAGGTCGGAGCGGCGAACCTGGGAGAGGCCACGGTGGACGTCGATCAGCACAGCGTTGAGACGTTGGGTCTCATCCACGGCCACGCTGTTAGGGACGCCAGCGGACAACAACAAGCACATGGCCCAGGCGGCGTGCTGGAGTTGCACTTCGCGGCCGTACTCCTCGAGGATGTCTTGAACATTCATTGCAAAGGAAGGATGGTGTGCGAAGTCGAAGAGGCGAGTAGGCTATTTATAGGAAGGAGAAGGGGGAGCAGCTCGAACATCGAGGAGCTTTAAAGGAGGTGGTTGTAGGCGGGACGAGGACGGGCGGCCCCTGGGCCCGGGCCTGTTGAGGAAGGGGGGAGTGCTGTTGGTACCATGGACCGCGGCCCATGGACCGAACTAGGCCTGTCGGCGGCCCGGGCAAACGGGCTGGCCCAACGTGCGAGCCCACGAGGCCCCAAGGACAGCAGTGGAAGGCTATAAATACCTCACATGGTCCAACAGGAGAGGGGGTTGATCATTTCAAGAAGAACACTTGTACTAGGTTGCGGTTGTGAGCTTACTACGGCGAGCCCACACACCAACACTTATATTCCAAAGTGTTTTTTTTATTTTTCTATCAAAAATTGATGTTGATCTAAAATCAAAATTAGAAAACATGATTTTCATTTTTCATTTTCAAAGTGAACCATTGAAATTTTTATTTCACATTTCTTAGTTACAATAACATTCAATTGTACAACTGGATGATTAAAAAAATAGATAAATATTTATATCTTAGAAAAATATTAATATTTTATCTTGGAAAACCATGACTTAATTCTTCCCCGTAGTTAGTTGAAAATAGACAAAAGATATGTAACAAAAATGAGATTAAAATGTAATTTTGGAATCAATTTTGTTTATTAATTTAACACTTACAGTCCTTCGATACTTTTCAGATTTCCAATATCTAAAGGAAGTGAACCGTTGAAATTATTAGATGATAATTCCCTGCAACATAATAGTTTTAATAATAAATATAAAGATCAACCATGAGAGTAAATCTAAACAAGTTAGAATATTTTAAATGCTAAAAGATGGTTGAAAAATAAAAAAATTTATAATATTTAAAATCCATCTCATATCAATGAGCAGAGAGCTTTGGAAGGAGGGGAAGCCATGCATTGGAGGGATGGAAGAAGATAGGAAAAGATGGGATGGTGCAATACAAAGTATAGACTGAGTTTATGATGTAGGAGAAGACAGGGATTCAGAAAAACAGGACGAAGAAGAGAGGATAATCTTCTCCGTAGGGTGTAAGAGGAGTAGAAACTTGGAATCCACCAAGAATTCTAGGTTTAGATCTAGAATTTGGAAAAAAAAAGGAAATTGTAGAAAAATAGAAAGAACAGAGAAAGAAATAAGTTAATACCTTTGATTTGATAAATAATTCAATAGTTTCCTTTCCTTCCTTGGCCTATTATATTTATACTCACATCAATGGTAATAGGCAACCCATTTGATGTGAGTTTAAGGTTCCTTAAGAGGAACGTGAGTTGACTTGACCAAGGTCAAGCCAACTAGGGCCCACTTGATTATTCTCAATATCTTCTACTACATCATGCACCCCTTCTATAGGTGCAATTCTCCTCAATTGCTCTTCAGATTCTGCTGCAGGGAAATATTTCCTTATGTCACTGACATTGAAAGATCTTGACATGTTGTACTCATCAAGTAGCTCTATGACATAAGCATTATCATTTATCTTTTTCAGCACTTTAAAAGTTCCATGGTTTCTTGGTTTCAGCTTTGAATAAGTTCCAGCAGGTACTTTGTCCTTGCTAATGTGAACCATAACTAACTCACCTACCAAGAATTCTTGTTTTCTTCTTTTTTATCAGCTGAGGCTTTATACTTGTTGTTTGATTCAATTAAGACCTCTTCTACCATTTTATAAATTTCTTGTGCTTTATTTATCATACCTTCTACTACTGGTTGGTTTGATGGAATATCAGATATGTCTACTGCCTGCTTAGGTTGGTGTCCATAGGCTGCCACAAATGGGCTGAAACCAGTTGATTTGTTCACCATATAATTAAATGCAAATTCAACTTGTGGTAAGCACAGATCCCATTGTTTTTTATTTTCTCCCACCAGTGTTCTTAATAAATTTCCAATAGATCTGTTTATAACCTCAGTCTATCCATCAGATTGTGGATGGCAAGTTGTGTTGAAATTTAATTTAGTGTTGAACCTCTCCCACAATGTTTTCCAGAAATGCAATAGAAACTTTGTGTCTCTGTCTGACACTATTGTTTGAGGCATAGTTCAAAAAGCAACAAAGCGCTCCCATTTGCCAGGGAGCGCTTTTTCAGCTTTGAGTGCTTTAGCACGCTGAAAGCTGAAAAAAGTGACAATGGCATTTTAGTAAATATATGCATATATATTTTTGAAAAATTCGTATATATATATATATATATTTTAAACCTGCAAATATATGATAAAACATAACATATATAAACCTGTAAATATTCAAGACATCATCTAAAAAATACACATCTAAAAAAAATACATCCAAGTTATTTGAAAAAAATTCACAAGTCATGTAACCTAATCATCTAGACGAGCACCTATATGGCTATATCTATATTATCTGGAGGATCTCTGAGAATTTCCTCTATTTCATCCATGACATGATGATATTGGGATTCAGTTCGCAAATCTCTAAATGCAGTCCTCTGTCTCAGGCGGCGGCTCCGATGAGCTCTATGGTTTTGGAAGAAAAAAAGTGAGAGTGATAAAAAAAATTAGGGTTTTATTAGAAGGGTATTTGGTTATATAGTTAGAAAGAAATGGAGGGGTAGGAAGGGAAATTAAAAGATTTTAAGTTCTTTCATATAGGTAGTGGGTTAACCCGACCCAACATCCCGCCCAAAAAAGTGATTGGAAAAGCGCTCCTCCAGGAGCGCTTTTCCGCTTAATCTATGGTTTGAGGTACTCCATGTAGTCTGACCACTTCTTTGAAGAATAATTGTGCTATATAATATAAACTGCATCACTACTTTTCTTGCATGGTAGAAAGTATGCCATTTTGGAAAATCTATCTACCACTACAAATATTGAATCAAATCCTGTTTTTGTTTTTGGCAAACCCAGAATGAAGTCCATTGACAAGTCAGTCCATTGTTTATTAGGGACTGGAAGTGGAATATAAAGTCCAGTATTTTGCTTTGTTCCCTTGGACTCTTGACAAATTTTGCAACTCTGAATTAATAGTTCTGTTTCAGTGCTCATCTTTGGCCAATAAAATCTGTTTTTCAGTTCAATCAATACCTTGTCCCTGCCCAAATGTCCTGCCAAACCTCCAGCATGTAAGTTTGCCATCAACTGTCTTCTTAAGGGACTAATTGGAATGCAAAATCTGTCCTTGAAGAAGAGAAAAACTTCCTGAATTCCGAAATTATTTTGTCTTTCCTTCTATACAAACCTTCCAGTGCTGTCCAAAATCAGCATCATCTTCATAATTATTTTTTATTTTTTCAAACTCTTGTACTTTAGCTCTTAGAATAGTTAGCAAGTTGTCTTTTCTGCTAAGAGCATCTGCAACTCTGTTGCTGGTCCCAGTTCTATACTTTAGGATGAAATGAAATCTTTGTAGAAAGGAGATCCACCTGGTGTGCATTAATTCTATTGGAGCTTTTTGAATTATTCACTTGCTTTAGTGCCATGTGGTATGTCTTTATCACGAACTCATTCTGTAAATGATAAAGCTCCCATGCTTTACAAGCTCTTACAACTGCATATAACTCTTGTTCATATGTAGTCCAGTTTCTTCTTCCTTCTGATAATTTCTCACTTTGGAATGCTATTAGGTGACCTTCTTGAGTGAGAACAGCCCTTATTCCCGTTATACTTGCATCACATTCAACTTCAAAAACTTTTGAAAAATTAGGAAGTTTAAGAACAGGTGCTTGCTGTAATTTTTTTTTAATACTATAAAGGCCTCCTCTGCTTGGGCAGTCCATTGAAAATACCTTTCTTGAGGCAATTTGAGATTGGGGCAGCCACTGTGCTAAAATCTTTTATAAATCTTCTATAGAATGATGCTAACCCTAAAATTTTTTTTACCTCAGTCACACTAGATGGGGATGATCAGCTGTCCAATGCTTCTGTTTTTTTTGGGTCAACCTTTAAGCCTTGAGATCCCACTATGTAGCCTAGAAACTGTACTTCATGTACCAAGAACTCACATTTTGGCAGATTTAATTTGAGGTGATTATCAACCAATAGCTTTAAAACTTTCTTTAGTTCTTCCATATGTGATTCTTTAGCCTTGCTAAATATGAGAATGTCATCGAAATACGCAACTGACTTGTTAATTAGAGGCTTCAGACCTTCAGTACCTCTGTCATTAACCTCATAAAGGTTGAAGGAGCGATAGACATACCAAATGGCATAACTAGCCATTCATACAACCCTTTCCTTGATCCTGATTTGATGGTATCCACTTTTAAGATCTAATTTTGTAAAATACTTAGATCCCACTAGAACATCCAGTAATTCTTCTAGTCTTGGAATTGGGAACCTATATTTTACTGTTATTATGTTGATAGCTCTACTATCAACACACATACTCCACTCCCCATTCTTCTTAGGTACTAATAGTGCGGGGACTGCACAAGGACTAATGGAGTTTCTGATGACTCCTTCTTGTAGTAACTCTTCAACCTGCTTTTGTAAAATTTCTGATTCAGCCGGGCTCATTCTGTAATGAGGAAGGTTTGGAAGTGATGCTCCAGGTGTTAGATCAATCCTATGATCTATTAGTCTGTGGGGTGGTAATTTTGATTTTTTTTCTCTGTAACTGTGGGAAATAGTCTCAATAATTCTGCCACTAATACTGAAATGCAGGCTTTAGTTGATGCAGTTACCTCTTTCGAAATTACTGCTAATCCTTCCTGTTCAACACTTAATAATTTTTTAAATTCTTTTTGGGAAGAAAACAGCAAATTAGACTTTTCAGATGTGTTTCCTTCAGGTGGAAGTGGAAGCAATGCTACTTTCAGATCATCTACTTTAACTACATACTGATTGGTTCTGCCATTGTAGTGTGCGCTCACATCGTACTGCCATGGTCTTCCTAATAGTACATAGGCTGCATCCATGTTAACCATATCACATATAATTTCATCCTTGTACCTTCTACCGATGGACAAAAGTACTTTGCAACTTTTATCCACAGTTACTGAATTCCCACTATGAATCCATGAGACACTGTAATGATTTTTGTGTTCCTCCACCTCCAAACCTAATTTCTTCACTGCCTTTCACGAAATCAGATTATCAGTTGATCCATTATTTATTATAATATCACAGACCCTTCTTTTAATTGTGCCTCTAGTCCTGAATAAATTATTCCTCTGACTTTGCAGCTCTTGTTGAGGTGTGTGTCATATTCTGTGGATGATGCATGACATTCTCTGTCCTTCATCTGGAGGTGCTTCATCATCATACTCATCATCTGAACTATCTTCCTCCATGGGTGCTTTTCCTTTGTCATCGACTACATGTACACTTTCTCTCTTTGGATAAGTGTTAGACTTATGACCCCATTCACCACACCTGTAACACTTAATATTAGTGTTTCTTTGATCATAGTTTATGTTAATTCTAACATCTTGCTGACTTTCAGGATTAATTTTTCTCTCTTCAGGTGTTGGCAGTATACCCTTCTCATTGGGTGGGTTGAATCTAATGTTGGATGGGCCTCCAACATTTTTTATAAATTTTTCAGCTCTTCTGTCTAACTGATCAGCCACTCTGATGATGTCCATGAGGGTGTATTGAGGCTGCATAATTAATTTTTCCTGAAATTTTCCTTTTAATCCTTGCACAAATCGTGCTATCAGTTGTTCCTCTGTTTCATTCAAATTATTTCTCGAAAACAAACGATGAAATTCTTTAGCATATTCACTTACATTTCTATTACCTTGAAAGCATTGATGGTATTGCATAAATAGGATGCCCTCGTAGTCACTAGGAAGAAATCTTTGCTTTAACAATTTCTTTAATCTTTCCTAAGTCCGGACAGGTCTTTCTTAGATCTTCTCCTATTAGTTACTGTCTGATCCTACCAGGCAGATGCAATGCCTTTAAACCTCAGCACTACCAACTTCACTTGTTGGTCTTCATCGATTTCCATGTAGTCGAAAAATCTCTCTACTTCAATTATCCACTCTAGAAATTCTTCAATGTGTGTAGAGCCATTGAATGTGGGTAAATCCATTTTCAGTTTATAATTGTTATGATTTATGTTGAAATCTCTTGGGCAGCCTCATAAAATTCATTTTCGTCCATTTGTTCTCTTTTTGCTCTTTGATAGCGTGGTCTCCTTTGGTATGTTTGTTGACAAGGAATGTTTAGTCCCTCATATTCATCCTCATAGAGCTCAGAAAATTGATCCACATATGCATTATTTCTCCTCTGAAAATTTGTTTGTTGCAGGTCCGCTGGTCGGTGCTCCGGTGAAGTCGATTAAGAAGATAACCCTCTGTTTGTTGGCGGTTTCTTCTCTGATATGTTCTCAGATGCTCTTCTGGTGGGTGACGTTGATATGTCCCCCCGATTTCAAGCACGTCGGCCAGATTAGCATTTCTTCCATCCGGCGGTTGTCGGACTTCTGGATGTTCCAAGGGAAGCAACGACCTACGTGGGTCTTGGAAACCATCGCGCATTGCTGTTGTTAAGTCTGCAATGGCCTTGTTAGTCGCCTCCCATTCTTGCCTTGTTACTCCATCGTCGGCCATCTTCTCCAAAAAAAAGAAAATTTAATACGATTGTGCAACCTATCTCTGATACCAACTAATGTAGGAGAAGACGGGGATTCAGAAAAACAGGTCGAAGAAGAGAAGATAATCATCTCCGTAGGGTGTAAGAGGAGTAGAAACTTGGGATCCACCAAGAATTCTAGGTTTAGATCTAGAATTTGGAAAAAAAAAGAAACTGTAGAAAAATAGAAAGAACAGAGAGAAAGAAATAAGGTAATACCTTTGATTTGATAAATAATTCAATAGTTGTCATTCCCTCCTTGGCTTATTATATTTATACTCACATCAATGGTAATAGGCAACCCATTTGATGTGAGTTTATGGTTCCTTAACAGGAACGTCGGTTGGCTTGACCAAGGTCAAGCCAACTAGGGCCCACTTGATTATTCTCAATATCTTCTACTGCATCAGTTTATAGGGATAAAAAAAAGTATGTATGCAACATATGTATTTATAGATTATAATATGGGTAAATATTACTAAGATCCTTGTAATTTGCAATCCTCTCGATTACCTCTCATCAATACTGGTAGTGGAACAATGTCAAGATTGAGATAAGTCCGCAATTGTAGAAAGCAATCAAAGCTCTCAAAGTAAGTATCAAAACCATCGAAGTTCCACCGTGGCATAGGCTATCACCTAATATCCACCTCCGCACTTGACTTCGAGATCGTGGCTTGCTTCTTTGTAAATCACATATGTCACAAGATTCAGTTCAATGCATAGTTCCGAATGCGCACGGATATGCGCCGATGCGCCAGGCGCATCTCCCTTAGCATGCGATTTTTTAATTTTTTTTTATCTTCATCTTTTTCTCCATCTCATTTCAGAGATTAGGGTTGTGTTTTTTTAATTAATTTGTTATTTTTTTAGGGTTTTCGAAATGGCTGAATTTAATGAAAACAATGAGGGTGAATCCCAACCTGAACCTATAGATGTAAATTATTTGTTCTATATACGGCTAAAAAAGACACAGGATCACCTATAGATCGTATTATGTATTTCAAGTTTGAACTAGTCTATGTGTTTTGAACTACTTTAACTATTTTGATATATTTTATGAAGTAGATGTATTTTAGGTATATAAAAAATATATGAAAAACCTTTATTTTTATATATATTTACGAAAATGCCATTGGCGCAAAAGCTCAAGTGCTCTAGGTGGTGGCGCATCGCGCAGAGGCGCATCCTGAACGTTGGTTCAATGAATATACAATAACCCGTCATGGAGATGCAATCATTTAGGTCTTTGGCCCAATCATAA
This sequence comes from Zostera marina, assembly GCA_001185155.1. Taxonomy (NCBI): domain Eukaryota; kingdom Viridiplantae; phylum Streptophyta; class Magnoliopsida; order Alismatales; family Zosteraceae; genus Zostera; species Zostera marina. The sequence goes on from LFYR01000779.1 coordinate 128,259, forward strand.
ACAACATAAACATGTAGCTTCGTTGATGGCAAACAATGAAAATGTAATGCAACATTGTGTGCCCTTTTATGCACCTCAGTATATGTTTCATTACTATCCAATGTGATGTCTTTGGGTTATGCATGAACTTATACCCTTTATTCACAGACTGAGCTATGTCTGGCCAAGTTAGCATCAAGTATTGTAGTGCTTCTACACGACTCTGGTAGAGTGTTGGGTCCTCCCGGGGTTATCTGTCAAACAATGATAGATGCTTGTCAGGTGTCGCAGGAGTAACTACTAGTTTGCTTGCGATTAGACTGAATTTCTATAGCAAGTCAAGAGATTACTTCATCTAAGAAACATGAAGCCCATTTGGGAAATCTTTTGTTTCCAAGCCAAGGAAGTATGATAGATGACCGAGATCTTGACATTGGAATATTGCACATACTTGTCCTATGAACTCCTTGAGATCTGATGGATGACTCTTAGTGATAATGAATCATCCATGTACAGAAGTACATAAGTTATGTCCCTTGTTTTTAACATGAACAAATCGATATGAAGCCACTATGTTATTAAGAAATTCACATGATTCCAAAAAAGTATTCAATCAACGATACCAAGCTCTCAAAGTTTTGCTAAAGCCTCTGCAGAGTGCCCATCATAACTTGCACACATATTTGGATGACAACTCCATATAAACAAATCATCAAGATGTCATTCAAGAATACATTGCATATATCTAGGTGGTATAGCGATCAACTGCGAGAGACGAAGAAGGCAATTATTGTTCGAATTGTAACCTCTTTTGCAACTAAAATATAAATCATATCAAAATCTTGTCCATCTCTAGCTATGATGAAAGCTTTTCGCAACTAGGTAAGCCTTGTAACTATCAATATATTTGTGCCATATGCATTTTCTTGAGACGAAAGACCCATCATAAACCTACTACATTCTGACATGCTGTTGGAGGAACAAGAATCCACATATTATTTTTCTGTAGAGCTTCCATCTTGGCCTCCATCACAGCTACCCATTTGGGATTAGCTAATGCTGCCTTAACTTATGACAGTTCCTTTGCTGATTTTATTCCGATGAACATTGCGGGGTTAATTTGATGTAGGTTCATCAAATATGGGTGCTCTCCGAGTTGACTCAACAACTAATAGAGTTGTAGGCAAATTATTTAGGAGTTTGTTGGGCCCGGTTCTAAATACTACAAGGGGGAGGTCTATCCTCTTCCTCTTCCCCTTATTAGTTGTGTAATTCTTTTGATTTAGGCCTTTAGTTGGATCTTGGGTCCCATTTTTCTTAGGTCTACCCCTTCTTCCCACATTTAGTTCACCGTTAAATATTACCTTAGGTCTGTCTATAGCAGTTTGGGTTGTAATATTCTTCTTGGGCTCCCGGTCTATCGGAGTATTTTGGGTGGGGGATTCTATTGTTTTCCCTTTGTCCTGAATTATATCCTCACTCTCAGATATTGCTTTTTCTGAGGCAGTTCTGTCCTCCCAACTGTGGAGAGACCTACTCTTCGTCCGCTACCCTAATACTCCTGTAGATTGGGGAGACCTCGTCATCAAGGTCCCCCGAGCTTTTGTGCATTAGTAGATTCCAAAAGTTGAAACAAGGCAGACTGTTGTTTGGGGGACTCTTAGGGACATTGTGATTTCAGTTGGAAGATTGATCCCTATGATTCAAGTAGTTCGTTTGGTTAACCAGACTGTCCTTTAAGGCGTTGGGGGTAGTAATCGGGTTTATCGGTTGGGTAAGGTTATAATCCCAATGAAGATTATTTATTAGAGGAATTTCCTCTAAAACATGTATACGGTTCTGTGGGGGGGTATTGTCAACAAAGGGAATTAAATGTGTGTGAGGATTGCTCAGAGTCCACACCTGCAAAGAAGCCGAAGAATCTTCCCTAGAAGTAACCACTAGAGACTGACCTGCCCCTGAGCCAGTAGCCAGGTCTTGTTGCACTGACAAGTCTGGTAACTTCAAAGTGTTGGCGAGTTGCTCTAGCTGGTACTGATTTGGTACTGCAACTTCAACGATGTGTTGTGGTGTGCGGTTCTCGACGGTCTTTGTCTGACTTCCGGCGTCTCCAGTATCTCCAAGGTTGAGTGTTGCCGATGGTTGGTTAACTGGTTGTCTTTCTATAGAGCTTCCATTCATGTTGTACCCTGATTCCTGATCCTTATTCTGCTATGACTCGTTCTCGTTGTGAAATCCAGGGCGACAACTAGGTAAGCGGTGGTCAAATAGACGCACACTTGGTGCATCTTTTTGGTTTTGGATCTGTAATGAACCTTTAGCCATACAATTCTCCTACATCCTTCCTCCTCGATCTCAACTGCTGCCATTTCCTCTTCAAACTAGGATAATGAAATGAAAAGAAGAAGGTAGGTATAGCTAGATGGTAGGTTATACGAGCCAAAGCATATTGTGTCGAGCCGAGCTCAGAAGATATAATATGAAGCTTGGCTTGATAAGCAAAACAAGCTTGAAGATCAAGTTTGGGCTCAACATGATAGGTTCGTGAATCTTATCAAACCGCTCCAGCACGAGCTCAAGCCCAAACTTACTACAGTAATAATTAACAATATTTTCAAGTATATTTCAACACATAATTTTGATGCATGTAATGAAAATTTCAAACACAAGCCCTAAAATTGTGTTAAACAATTAAGCATATAAAATATATAGCATGGTAAATTAAAAGTGCTATAAATCTAGAAGATAATTTGAAAAAAAGTACGTTGTTGTTAAATGAACACTCACAGCATTTGGATATTACTCAGATTTCCAATTTCGGAAGGAAGAAAACCATTAAAAATGTTATTTGTTAACCACCTACAACAACAAGAACTTTCAACTATATGAAGAATATAATAGATAAATATGAGAATAAAATCCAAAAAACTTGAATATTTGAAATATTAAATAAAAGGTTGGAAAATAAAAGTAATGAAATCCATATAATTTCTATTTATAACAATTCTAAATTGTGTTTTCATTTTTCCTTCAAATTTGATGTTGATTCAAAGTGGAAAATTGTAATTAAAACATGTTCCTAATGTCGAAGATTTTCATTTTTTTAAGTGAAACACTGAAATTTTTATTTAACATTTCCTAACTTAATTACAATCACATTCAAATGTATAAATGGATGTTTAAAATAAAATTGATAGATAATTATTTTGATCTTAGTAAAATATTAATATGTTATCCTTGAAACCATGATTTTCTTCACATGCCATTTCTGACCATGCTAATCTTCATAACAGTTCGCCCTAGAGAGTTCCACGACTTTGTAAGAAATGTCGTCGATTCTATTCAAACTTGAATCCATTGGATAGATGATCAATTGCCTCACTGGCCTTATAACAAACCCGCTGGTTGTACTACACTCCAAGAAGAAGTGCACAAGTGATTCGTCTGCCTCACTGCAAAGGATGCAAGCGTTCGAGATCCCCACTTCATTGTTTCATCTCCTCATCCTTGCAAAATAGTTGATTTTCTCCTAACGAAGATGCCAAAGAAAAATCTTCATTTTAGCTACCGCAAAGCACTATATCCTTCTAGTCGGTGGATCCACCTACCCTTGACAGCGGAGAGTTTAAAAAATGCATTTAGAAGATGGCCCCTCTCCTAAACCCACCCAATTTATTGATTTATTCACCCCAAGTCTCGCACATTTCCTGATATGTTCTTTTTTCCTTAAGGACTGCCTTCCATGCACATATTTGAATTGCCGACCTTTAGAAGTATCTCCTCTAGACCTGTAGCTTAACGTAGTGCCAGTTCATCCATGACGCCCTGGCCAAACTGTTTTCTTTCTTTACCATGGCCACTTCATCCAAGAAATCCATGATACCCAGACCGCCCTCCTCTTTGGACAGAGTGATTCAATCCCATGAAGCCCCTTTGCGACCATTCCAGATAAAACGATAACATATGCTTCTAATTTTTGTTCAATACCGAAACAGACAACCTTGAAGCTTGGAGTCCAAAATTTACCATACCTAGGAAGGCCTAGTTGAGGAGCTGAACACAACTAGCATAGGAAAGCCATTTAGTCTTCTATCTAGCGAGTGTCTTCTAGAGTGAGGTGAGTAGTGTTAGTGCCCCACAATCCCTATATCGAGCTTGCCTTTAGTCAATGATAACCCGATGTATTCCAATTGAAATTGAGTCTATGGGATGTTAATTAAAGTGATTAGCTCCTAAGACCTCGTGACCGCCTTCAAAAATACAATCCCAGTTTTGGCCCGATTCACCACCATACACGTAAATGTGCTAAATAGGTGTAATGCTTCCTTCACTGTCTCTAAAGTATAGAAATCTTTTTTTTTTTTTTTTTTTTTTGAAGCAATTAAATTTCATTAGAATAAGACTAATGCCAAGTTTACAAAATAGAGAATAGGAATAAAATAGAAGTAAAAAAGAAATGAGCAAAATGCTCATTGACTCTCTCCCATTAGTTATGTAGTCTAGTTATACAGTAACTAGATACGCTGCCTCAGAAAGTTGGTCTCCCATACTTCCATCATAGATATCTCCAAAGGGTGAACAACAGCTCTTCTTGTAATACACTGAATCAAAGGAGAGACTGATGTCTTTAATGACCTCCTTAAGGACTACCTCAGGAGGTCTACTAATGTGCTGCCTATACCTTTTATTTCTTTCCGTCCATATATGCCACGACAAGCACCCAATAGCATTCCATATTAACCCCCAAGGGGGGAGTGGCGCGTAATCTTTTGTGCTGCTTCCGTCAGATCCCCCAATCTAATATCTGGACTTGATTGGGTAGGAACTGGAATATTCATTATTTTCCAGAAAGCGAAATCCAGCTGTTCCGCCAACGAAATTAAGAGAGATCTGGAATAAGAACAGTTAAAGAAAAGATGACTCCTAGTTTCATCTTCCAGATTACACAATAAGCAAGCAGGAGGTACTTGTACTCTCCAATTTCTTAATTTCCTGAACGTGTTTAGATGATCCCATTTCACCCTCCACAAGAGAATAGAGAATTTTGTCGGCATCTTCGATCAAATTCCCTCAGCTAACATGTCTTTATGCTTTCTATCTCTAATACTTTCCACTATTCCCCCCAATTTATTTATCGGACTACCAGATCTCCACATAATCGTACTATTCGCTCTACAATCCAAACATTTATCCACTACGTTTCTTTCTGAAACAAAAGCTTTCCAAAAATGCGAATCCACAGTAGGTCTGATTTGTATATCATTAAACGCCTTTCCTTTAATATACCTATCTTGGATCCATTTTACCAGAATAGAATCGCTCTTATCCCAGTACTTTGAAGCTCTTTTAATATTGGTTGCAGAGGTGATAATAGGAAGATCTCTAACCCCTAGACCCCCTTCCGACTTGGGAAGGATCATTTGGGCCCACAGGATCCCTTTCCTTCTATCCCATATAAATCTATAAGCCAACCTTCTCACCTTCTTAGCCACAGAATCAGGGATAGCCATACCTTGCGCCCAATAAGTGTACTTTCCGGCTATAATCCAGTTAACTAATTGTATTCTCCCTCCATAGGAAAGACATTTCCCACTCCATCTTGCTAGGAGCGCCTCTATAGACTGGATTAGCTTCCAGCACTGTCCAAATGACTTTTTCTTTCCCGTGATTGATAACCCTAGATATGTTATAGGTAGACTTTTAACAGTATATCCTAAGATATTATGTAAAGATTGATTTTCTGCACATACTTTTGAGAAGGTGGAGGAGCTTTTGCTCGCATTTACTTCCAATCCCGAGAATAATGAGAATTTCTCAAGCACCGTTTTAATTGCATTAAGCGATTTCGGATTTGCCTTTGAAAATATGAGGATATCAACCGCATACATGAGGTGAGATATAGAAGTAGCACCATTCACCTGATAAGTGTCTATTTTTTTGTTCTTTACTCCATTCTGTATCAATCTACTTAGAACATCCATAACCATATCAAATAGAATAGGAGATAGAGGATCACCCTGTCTAATCCCCCTCTGGCTTTTGAAGGGAGGCGTTGGAGTCCCTTCTACCAGCACTGAAAAAGATGCAGAGGATATGCAATTCCAAATCATTTTGCAGAACATAGGAGAAAATCCATACGCTTCAAGAGTGACAATTATAGCCTCCCAACTGACTGTGTCAAAAGCTTTCTTAAGATCTATACTCAAGCAACACCTCTTGGGAGTTCTCTTTCTTCCAAAGCCATGCACCATTTCAT
>LFYR01000779.1:134593-152953 GCA_001185155.1 Zostera marina
CAGAAACTACTCTAGGAAAACTGAAGTGACCATCCGGCAGTGGTCGCTGAGTTACACTGAACAAAGTTTTAAAGTACCTAACACTATTCTCCTCTAATAGAGCCCTAGAGGTGGTTTGAATTCCATTTGTATTGAGAATTTTAGAGGTTGAATTTTTAGATCTCCTTAGCTTTGTGGCGATACTAAAGAATCTGTTGTTTTTGTCTCCTAATTTTAACCAAGAGACCTTACTCCTTTGCTTCAGATCTGCCTCCTCTTTTGCCATAAGCTCCTTTAATCTTCCCCTTATTTTTGTACTCTCCTCTTGGAGCGGGATAGATAAAGCATTCTTTTCCAAAGCTTCAACTGAGCTATTCAGATCAATCCTTGCCTAGGCTACCCTCTTCGCTGAATGCCCTTTTTCTGCTGCTCATTGCTTAGAAAGCACCTTAACTTGCTTAAGTTTTTGCTGTAACTTATACAATCCAGTTCCACGTATTTGCTTTGTTAGGCCTGTCTTAACTATCTCTACATATGAGGGATCCTCCAGCCAAGAGTTAAATAACCTAAACGGCTTAGCTCCTTTTTCCACCTGAGATAATGTGATTAGCATAGCTTTGTGGTCACTGGTTCCATTGTGAAATTCCACCCTTGCTTCAGGCCAAGTATCAATCCAAATTTGGTTTGCAAAGGCCCTATCCAACTTTGTTTGAGTGAAATTAGGCCCTGGGGAGTTATTTGTCCAAGTATACTCTCCACCTATTGAATCCAGCTCCAATAACTGAGCTATATCCGTAGCCTGTATAAACTCAGCAGGCCCCCCATGATTATATGCTCCAGATCCTTGCCTTTCCTCAGGCGATCTTATTTCATTAAAATCCCCCCTACAAGCCACGGAGAAGCCGATATAGGTCCAATTTGCTGCAAAAGATTCCAGAGTTGCCTTCTGTCATCCCTAGAGGTAGCCTTACCATAAACTGGCGTATGGAATAAGACCAGACCTCCTGAATTCCTCAATTTTGCATGGATTAACTGAGGGTGAGAGACTAATATATCTACTGACCAGATTTTTTTCCTCCAAAACAACCAAATGGAGTCTGGCGATGCAGGACTGGCAGAGTCAGCATTATTATGCGATTCCCATTCTGGTCCAAACGTATCTCTAATCAACTGAGCTTTATGCGGTTTAATTTTAGTTTCCAATATTGAAAATATATCTATGGCCTTAGACCTGACTAATTCCTTGATTTCATTATGTGACAAACCCCCTAATGTTCCAAATCAAGAAAGCCATTATGAATTTTCAGGTAGGAGATCAACTGCCCTTCAGTGCGGCTTCTTCCGCACCTACTTTGGAACTTAAATCCCCTCCATGGGCATAATATTTTTTCTTCCTACTCACATTACTTCGCAAGCCCTCTTGACCTGATACTTTGATCCAGTCTGGGTTCTCTACAGACCTTATCTCCGGAAGCCCCATCATCTGGACCGGAGTCACCTCAACTTTCCTTCTGGTATATTTCTTTATTACCTTCCTATGCCTCCCTAAAGCAGTGATCATATCCCCTGACCCTACTCTAGGAAGAGGGAACACCCCCCTCGAGACTGTCTTAGGCTCCAATGCCGACACCATTCCAAGCCTGGTACAAAGCAGGGGAGGAGAGAACGAGGGGCAATTCGGCCTAAGTTGAATTGTTCTCGGGGTGTGCTCTTGTTCCATTGACTGGGATGAAACCTCATTTACCTCCCAACTATGTATTGGCGAGTTAATGCTTTGCCCTTGCTCCCCCCACTCTTCACTGCTCCCCTCCATAACTTGGGAATCATTCTCCCTTACTGCTCCCTTACTTGATACAAGAACCCCTTCCTCTCCTCCATCCACCCCCCCCAGTTGGGGGGCAACAATCTCAACCTCATCCATGATCATGCCCATCCCCCTACCGGGGCCTTCCGATACCTGCGCAACCCGTTTTATTAACCAGGCTCTCTTATCAACTTCTTCCATCTGCGGATCCGGATAGTTTCATACTCATACTCATAGGAAATTTGTATAGTAGAAGGCATCCCCCCCTTCTCCACCCCTCATACTCATAGGGATCACAATCTCCATTTCATTTATCACCCCATTTTCTAACAGTTCCTGTCTTATCATAGCATGTTCCCCTTTCCTAAACTCCAATTCCTGGGGGTCATTCTCCCATACTATACTAGGAGAACTAGCTCCTTCTCTTCCTCTCCCTGCACCACCCAGTTGGGGACCTATAGAAATCTTCTTGTCCAAACAACAATATGTCATCAGCGAAAAAGAGGTGTGAGATAGAGCTCACCCCACCAAGAAGGTAGTTATGATATTTCTCCTCTCTAATCCTAAGCTCTAGTATTTGGGTTAAGCTTTCCACTACAATATTGAAAAGGAAAGGAAACAGAGGGTCTCCATGTTAGAGTCAGTAATGGCTTATGAAAATGTCAGTAGGTTCTCCCTCCACTACGACCAACAAAGAAGTCGTGGTATAACATTGCTTCAAGATGGTACTACAAACTTCCGAGAAACCTAGAGCTTTGAGTGAGTCATCCAAAGCCTTGATCATTTAAAGGCATTTTGGGTTTCACCTGAGATGACTTGAGGTCTTACAATATGATATACTTACCTTTGAGTTTTGCCCCTATGTTTTTGTTGACAAATTTTGAGACTGATCTCAAACTTATTACGACCTTAGTGAACATTAATCTAGGAAAACTCATCTTCCAGGCAAATGTCCACTCATGGTAACTAACCCAAATTAATGGTTAATTTTCCTTTGACTGTCTCACAGTGATAGAAACTTCTTTTTTATGGTTATGACCATACGGGTTTGCTTGACTTTTTCGCAAAGTTCTTTTTTGAAGGATGTCTTAAGACAATTAGTCTTCACCAATAAACTTACTAGATGCCTACACATCCCTTGTTGATAAGTGGTCTATTTGTCATTCATGGATATCGGTGCTACCACTCCCAAGTTTACTCCTCTGCAATGACCTTTACTTTTAAGACCTTTGTAGTCTACCATCTTCTCTTCGTTGAGGGTCTATATTAGTGGGTATGAAATGCCGTAATTTATTACCTTTAGTCTAATTGTGTTTTGGAATGGGGTTTATTTCGGTACTTCATTCTAGGTGGTATGTTGTTGTGACCTTTTTGTTCCCATGATCATGATGTTCCTGAGTCCTCTGTCATTCCAACTTTCACACATCAAGCTATTCTTATAGGATTTCCAGCTATAGCCATTCGGATTTGGAAAATGAGCGTGTTTTACTGAAGGTCTGGTTATGCTATGTTGAGGCTCTACCTTGTGAGAAGAGATGGACTTGCTAATGTTTTTGAGAACTTGTGACTTGCATTTTCTTTCGTATATTAGCATAGTTTTCAACCATTTATTCAAAAAGCCTTGCTATATACCTTTCCTCCTCTCAATATCTCTATGCTTCCAACCCATAACATGGTGTGTCATGTCCTCTTATTGGACTTTATTTATATAAGCCTATTATAATTAGTTGGTGTGTCATATCCTCTTCTGAGACACCATGTTATGGGTTGGAGCTCTTTTTGAGGTTCCACTCTATTTTTCCTGTAGTCAGTCATGCGGTGATTGGGTACTTAGGTTATACAAGAATGATGTTACTTTAATGAAGACCATCACATTTGTTTAATAGACGTAAAACAGTTAGGATAGTAGGTTTTGGATCTCTACTTGACATCTTCTCTATAGTCTGTTGGAGAAATGGATTCTCTCTTATTATTTTGAACTCTATCATCATTTATAACCTTTATCCTGACTATGCGTAAAGCTCATGAAAGTGGGAATGGACTTATCAGGTTGAGACCTTACATTATGGAAGGGATGGAACTGCTAATGGTTTTGAGCACTCTCCTTTGATTTGACCTGTTCTCATATCTTAGCGTAGTCCTTATGTATGGCCTCTTCAAATTAATGACCTTGTACCATTGTACCAATTCCTTCTAATCTTGGGAATATTAAGCTTTTTTAGTATTACATTCCAACTTTTTCGAACAATAACATTGTCTTAATTTGTCAATACGATAAGAGCTAGAATACCATACCCCCTTCACAGTTGCTAAGTTCAAAATTTGTGTTCTTTTCTGATGATGTAGGGCCTCTTCCAATTAGGATTTTTGGGTTAGATTGGCCATTGGTAGCACCAAACTTCCTACACAGAATTGCTTCATCTGAACTTTCTTATCATGGTACTATGCACTGCCTTTTGTATGCATGCCTCTAAGTTCAATAATGATCTTTGAGCTACCTCATCTTCTACGGGATCATATCCAACTATCTTTGCTATGAGGATACTTAACTTGAGTGGTAGGTATCATAGCTTCCATTTGATGCATAAGTGCAAATGAAGTTTACCTAGTGGAAGTCCTCACAGTGTCCTATAGGCTCATAATACCTCAAGCAATAGGTAGTTTCATGGCCCTTTGGCCTCTTCAACTTTCCCTTGAACCGTGACTTTGTTAGTCACTTCTTGCTTGCCTGTTGCACAATTAATGGCCTGTACACGGAAGAATAACGTGTACTAACCCCCTTATTTAAGCATTTTCTATGAATGCCTCTCCTATGAACTGGCTTTCATCGTCAGACCTACGTGTATACGAACTTCCAGGGGTGTTGTTGTGGATTATGGCATTAACCCATTTGGTGAAGCAATTTACTACAATGAAGATGAATTTTACTCGGTCTATTGGCATGGGGAATGGGCCTATGATAATGATGCTCCACATGTCGAAGGGTATGGGACTGCTTATTCCTGTAAGCTTGGTCGATAGATTCCTCTGAATCATGACATCGACCTAACAAGCTTTACATTTTCCCACGAAGTCCTTGGCATCCCTTTAAACAATTGTGACCCATGCGGATGACCTTGTATGTTAAAGCACCTCCTCCTTCGTAAAAGCATCACACTACTTTGTGTAACTTTTCAAGTACCAAGGTGGCCTTTTCTTTTGCAACAATGGCTCTGTAGGCCCATGATATATTGGGTAGAATGTTGACTAATAGCCCTTGGACTATAGCCTTGTAAGTGACCTCGACCTGCCCTTTGTATTGCGGCCTATATACCGAGGAGTAATCCCACTTCATATTGAAAGATCCTCTGGTGACTATATGTTGTGGAATACATGAGTGTGTAAATGATTTCCATGTTTTCTGTTGTGCCACTATGGAAACTATGATAGTCTTGACCTATTTAGTGAAGTAATCTACTACGACGAGGATAATCTGATTTGTTGAGATGGGAAACAGGTCTATAATATCAAGGCCCCACACGTCAAGGGCCTGCTCTGAAGTCCTTGGCATCCCTCTAGACTGTGGGCCAAAAGTATCCCATCTGGATGACTTTGTTGCTAAATCCCTTCCTCCCTTGTGGAGACCATATACTTCTTCTCTTGTTGGTGGCTTTTTTCTCCATAAAAACTGCTCTTGACACGTCCTTTGAGATAATGTGTTCCCATTTCATTGTTGCCTTCTACTTGGGTCCCATTTCTCAGATATTCTACTATAGGATACCTCTAATCATCTTGCTGATAAATTAAGATGTTGTATGAGGGATGTTTCACAGAATCAACAACTATCTCCCTTTTGCCTCCCTTCATGGGTTGAGGCCCTCTATGGAGTTGTTGAGGCTTTTGGAAACAATTGTTCGGTAAATGGGTTGGGTCAACCCATTACCCAAATGAAAGAACTTAAATTCATTCATTTCCCTTTCTACCCCTCTAACTATTTACATTTTCATTTAACTATTTACTTGAAAATACCCTTCTAAAAACCCTAACCCTCACTTTCACTCACACTTCTTACCCAAACCCTAGACCTCGTTGTCGCCGCCGCCGGAGTTCGCCTAACCGTCGCCGGAGTTCCATTTTTCCAACCGTTTTCTCCCAGCATCTGCACGCCTATTACTGGTAAGGATTTCTTCAAAGTTTCCTTCACTTTCCCTACCTTCAGACCGTCTGAAAGGAGAAAAAAAGATGGCCGAAATCCGGCCTGTTTTGCCGGATTCTGGCCATCCTGGATTTTTTTTCATTCCCCCCCCACTGTTATGCTCTAGAGCAACATGTGGCTTCATTTTCAAAATCTTTAAAATAGGTTTGCCGAATTCCGGTCATAACAGGCCGGAATCCGGTCAATTTTTAAATTTTTTTTTTGTACCAGGCCTAATGTCTACCAATGAAGAATACGTCGTCTCTAGCGACCTTAATGACACCAGAAGCGACGACGACGCTACGTAAGGTGCTTCGGACGAAGAAACACCTAACGAATCTATGCCTCCTCCGCCTTCACCACCTCCGGCAGTAGCGGCCGTGGATGACAATGCTTTAGTATACCACCATTCCATTAATCCAGAATGGTTGACAGACAAGACAAGACGGCCAACTAGTAGAGATCCCGGATGGAAGTATGGGATTCTTGCCGACCCAACAAAAAATAAATATGCAACTAAATGCTTATTTTGTGGTCTTGTTTACAACGGTGGAGTGGCGAGGCTGAAGACACATTTAACAGGTGTGTCTAATGTAAAAAAGAACGACACAAAGTGTCTTAAAGTGCCATACCATGTGCTTCGAGAGTTAGTCGAGCACATGAACTCGAAGAAGGCATCAATACCAGTTATTGACGTTGACGTGGCTCCGAAAGAAAGTAAGAAAAGAAAGATGTCTAGTGTGGAATCTACATCTACTTGTGGTTCCGTGAAGGTATACGGATCCTTGGGCTTAGAAAAGGGACAAACTATTGAGATCATTGTTCGAGATCGACGAACACAGAAATTAAAGCAAAGTACAATAGAAGATCTATTGAAAAAACAAGAGACGAAACATGTACACGAGCACATCGCAAATTTTTTTTATGACAACTCCATTGCTTTTCATGTGGCAAAAAGTGAATCATTTGAGGTAAAAAATTTACCATTCTTCATTTCATTCAATACAATTTCAAATATAATTGACTTGTAATACAATGTTGAATTGTAGTGTATGATGGAAGCGATCGGAAGGTTTGGTATAAATTGCCCACCACCAACTCCGTATAGTCTTGGAACTCCGTTACTGAACAACGAAATGAAGACTATTGATGTGATCAGAAAGAAACATGAAGAAGCTTGGATAGAGAGTGGTTGTACTCTCATGTCTGATGGCTGGACAGATCGGCGTAGGAGGAATATTATTAACTTTTTGGTCAATTCTGTTGCGGGAACCTTCTACATGCACTCAATAGATGCACCTAGCCAAGATAAGACGGCTGAGTTCATTGCAGACGGTCTTGAGAATGCAATGAAAATAATTGGGCCTCAACATGTCGTACAGGTACTGATCATTGACTACAATTCCATCTTTTATTTTTTGTTAATTTCAAACAATTTGAAATTTACAGATTTGCACGGACAACGCTTCAAACTACGTTCGTGCGGGAAAAATTTTGATGGACAAATACAAGCATCTATTTTGGACACCGTGTGCCGCACACGTCATGGATCTGATTCTCGAGGACATAGGAAAGATTCCGCAATACAAGACTTGTATAAGAAATGCCTTGAAGATCACTAATCACGTTTACAACCATTCAATACTTCATAGCAAATGGTTAGAGGCGACCAAAGGAAAAGAACTTGTTCGGCCGGGGGTAACTCGTTTTGCAACCTCATACTTTACCTTAAAGAGCTTGCACGGACAATGTAAAGTCTTAAGGATATTTAATTGGCGTCCATGGGTGAAGAAGGGAGATGGTTTAACGGTTGCATATTTAGTTTCACTACAAAAAACCAGCGCAGTTCTGGCGCCCATCTCCCGGCGGCCTGGCCGCCGGTAGATACTTTCGTCGGCCTGGCCGCCGGTAGATACTTTCGTCGGCCTGGCCGCCGGAATGTTACACTTGTCCGCCTGCATAATTTTCCCTCGTAAATGAGAGAAATTTTCTGGCGGCCAGGCCGACGAAATATTTTTTTGTAAAAAATTCCAGCGGCCTGGCCGCCAGCTCTAATTCACCAACGGTCGGGAAGAAGTGATCCGGCGGCCTGGCCGCCGGCATATTAAAACCCTCAACGGTCGGGAGAAAAATTCCCGGCGGCCTGGCCGCTGGATACTTTTTCCCGCTTGTTTTTTCAGTAGCCAGCGGACTGGCCGCCAGAAATTTTTGGAAAACCCTAAATTTACAACTTGCGCCGCCGTGGTCCCCCGTATAGTCAAACTCAGTCAAACTAAACTTAAGTATTTCCCGGCGGCCTGGCCGCCGGGAATTTTTTATATAAGAAAAAAATTTCCAGATTTTCTTTTCCCCCAAAATCGTCTCCACTTCTCCCCACTCCTCTCTAACCCTCTTCAAAACCCTCCGGCGATCTTCTAGTCTGTCCTCCGGCCACTTCTCTCCGGTCATCCTCGAAGGTCATCCTCAAGGTATGTTCTTCATTTCATTTGGGGTTTGGGGTTTGGGGTTTTTGATGCTTCTTGGGGTTTTTGATGCTTCTAAAAAACCAATCTTTATTCTAGTTTTCGACCAAGTACATCATCTTTCAAGCTCCCTTCCCCTCTCCTCTATGTCACAAGGTGGGTATCTTTCAAGCTCCCTGCCCTCTTTGTTATACCTCCCTGCCCTCACAAGGTTTGGGGTCTGTTATACCTCCCTGCCCTGATCTTCTTAGTTGGACCGTTTTTTGTTTCTTGTGTTTTAATTTTAGGAATTTAATTTGTTTTCTTTTATCATCTATGATTAGCATTAGAGTTGTAGAGTAGTATTTTTTATGGTGCTTATTTTTTTACTGTTGATTTTTATAAGCATTAGGTCTGTTTTTTTACTGTTGATTTTTAAGTATTGAGGATTGCTGGATTTTCAATACTTGTATTTGAAGCAATGGATTTTCAATACTTGAGGATTGCTGGATTGCTGGATTTTAAGCAAAGGATTTTCAATACTTGTATTTAAGTATTGAGGATTTAAGTATTTAGGGATTTTGTGTGTTGCTGGAATTTTTGATATTGCTGGAATTTAGGGGTTTATTTAGGGGATTGTGTGTTGCTGGAATTTTTGATATTGTTGGAATTTAGGGGTTTATTTAGGGGATTGTGATATTGCTGGAATTTTTGTGTGTTTGTGATATGTTTGTGATATATATGTTTGTGTTGTTATGTGTTGATATGTTATGCGGATTGTGATATGTTATGTGTTGATATTTTGTTGTAGGTATTTGCGGATAGTTGTAATTAGCATTTGCGGTCGAAATTCAAGTTGCGCTTTAATCTTTATCGATTGATCAATGTAATATTTTTTATTTATTTATTCATTTATTAATTAGTTAATATAATTTGCATGTTAATTAAATAATTGAAAAATGAAATGCATGTTCATAAATTGTTTGAATTTAAAATGAATACAAATTTTTTGAAATGAATGCTATGAAATCATGAATAATTAAATTTAAATGCTATGAAATGAATTTAAATAAATGTTATGAATTTAAATGAATGCTATGAAATGAATTTAAATGAATGCTATGAAATGAATTTATGAAATGCTATGAATTTAAATGCTATGAATTTAAATGAATTTATATTGAAATGAATTTATATTTCATTTAAATGCTATTTAAATGAAATGAATTTAAATGAATGCTATGAAATGAATTTATGAAATGAATTCATAAATTTAAATGAATGCTATGAAATGAATGCTATAATTAAATTTAAATAATTATTTAATTAATTAATAATTTAAATAAAGTAACAATCAGATTTTGTATAAGTGTGATTGTTAGTTAGTGTTAAATAATTGTTGAATAATCAATTATTAATTATTTATTTATTTATTTAACTAATAATTAATAATTAATTAAGAAAATATTGGAAAATCCATAAATCAGTTTTTATATTAAGAACTTGATTTAAAATCCAATGTTGAAAACAATTATTTGAAAATTAAAATCATTTATTTAATTAATAATTAAATAAATAATTATTTAATTAAATTTAAATAATTATTCAATTAATTAATAATTTAAAAAAAGTAACAATCAGATTTTATATAAGTGTGATTGTTAGTTAGTTTTCAAATAATTGTTGAATAATCAATTATTAATTATTAATTATTAATTTATTTAATTAACTAATAATTAATAATTATCTTTCGATTAATTAGATTATCCTTATTTTTTTTAGATGTATTGGTTACTAGTAGCATTCGTTATATCGGTTTTCATGGTCGTCACGACTCCCGATCGGAGTGATGATCATTCAACTGACGAACAAGAATATGATCATCCGAATCTACATGAGATGAACATGGTTGGTGATCAAACGAAGAAAAAAACAAGAGAACAAAACAAAGATCATCTTGAATATCATCCATCACAAGGACAACGGTTTGTAATAAAATTCAAAAATGATCAAATTGTCCATGATAGCGTAGGAAAAAAACTAAACAAGAAATGCGCAATGATCGCGATCGAACGATTTCAAACTTCTACCAATGGACGTACCCTGGTTTGAACAAGACCAGAAAAACATAGATGAGGCGATGGAAACGATTCAGGTTTATTAATTAATAATATTTAATTATTATTATAGATTTTATAGTTAATTATTAATTAATGTTATAATTATTCATCGAACAAAGAGAATTTGATTATAGCGGGTCAACCTTTGGTTATCGACGTGTCAATGAAAGGTTAAACAAATTATGGAGAAGCGCTTATAACTCGTTATTGGATAAATATAATAACAAAGATCTGACAGTCGAAGAGGTTATGAGAACATTACCCGACTACATCATCAAAGACCAATTTCTAAAAAAACTGATGGAGAGAAGATCAACGAGGGGATTAGTACGTATTAATTCATTTCTTCTTTTTAATTGCATTTAATAACTTATTTTTTTTTTAACTTAATTATTTTTTTTTAACTTTATATAGGAAATTTCACAAATTTACAAAGGCAATCGGGCTAAACAAACAACACACAGTTTAGGTTCGAAGAGTCTGGCTGAAAGAAATTACGAAGCTGTAAGTAAAATATTTAATTTCATATTTACTTTCAAGTTCTTTTTAATTTTTTCTTTCTTTTCCTAATTTTAATATTACAGGAACAAAAGGGAATAAATGAGATTGAAACTTGGAAACTCAATATAAAGACAGCTTATCCAAAAGATGAACGAGTGGTTAAAGCGGTTAAATGGATAGACAGTGAAGAAGCCAAAAATATGGCTCAACAAGAAAATATGACTGACACGGTAATTATTTCATATTTTTTCCAATACAATTCAATAGTTATATTTACATTAATTATTATCATGTTTTCTTTTTCATTAGGCTCTAATCCAATTTGCTATAACCGAATTTATCGGTCGAAACTCGAAGAAATCAAGAATATTATGAACAACTGGTTCCTCATTGAGCAAAAAGACAACGCATCGGATGAATGTGGGCAACTTCTGCAGTGACAAAGGAAAAGATGCAATGACCGGAGAGGTTCAAGATCAGGTCAACGAGGCTGTCGAGAGAGCGATGGCTCGTCAGAAAGAGGAGATGACTCGTCAGAATGAAGAGTTTATGGCTCGTCAGAATGAAGAGTTTATGGCTCGTCAAATGGCGTTTTTCCAACAATACAACTCCGCAATGCTCGCTCAAAATCCGAACTTGCGCTTACCGGAGTTTCCGCCAATCTTCAACAGCGATGCAGCGCAGAACATTTATACTCCTGGAGCGTCATCTTCTAGAGCCGCCGCACCGCCTACTCAACTACCAACGCAAGAAACTACGACGCCACAAGAGGAGCACACCACTTCACAACCGCGCGGAAGATCGATAATATTCACGACAGAGGCGTTACGAAAGGTGGTCGCAACTAAAAAAAAGAAAAAAAGCGAAAAAAAGAAGAAGTAAAATTAGTGATTGTCGAAGTTATTTTTTGTTGTACATTAATTATTAAACTTCAATTTCAATTTCAATATCAATTTCATTTTTAATTTTATTTTCAATTTCATTTTTAATTTTAATTTTAATTTTAATTTTTTTTTTATTTTTCAAAAGTGAACCAGCGGCCAGGACGCCAGAAATTTCTTCCCGGGAAATTTTTTTTCCTGCCGGAAAATATTGACCAGCGGCCAGGCCGCCGGAAAATTATTTTCCAAAGATTAAAAGCCGGCGGCCAGGCCGCCGGGATATAATTTTCAAAAAAAAATTTCGGCGACTAAGCCGCCGGGACAATCTCTGTTAAAATCGGAATCCAAAATTTTTTCCCGGCGGCCTGGCCGCCGGTATTTCAACATTCCGGCGACATCAACTCCGGCGATGGAATCTCGTCGGCTTGGCCGCCAGAATTGCGCTGGTTTTTTGTAGTGTTTGCAACACTCGGTTTTGGATGACTATTGAAGATTGTCTGAAAGCATCAGAACCTTTACTTGTTGTGCTGAGATTGGTAGATAGTGACTCTAAACCGAATTTGTCATCTCTAGCGGCCGCATTTCTGAAGGCTAAGGAAGCGATAATGACAAACTTCAAGAACATCGAACGCGACTATATGCCAATTTTCAAAATATTGGAAACTCGTTGGTCAAAACACTTTCAATCTCCACTATTCAAAGCAGCAGCATTCCTCAATCCAGGAGTCTACTACAAGATAAGAAGGTATTTCATAATGATACTTATGACTAATGTTTCACTATCACTAAATTCATTGTTTATCAATTGTTGTACGTCCGGTATTGACGAAGTGGCGTCTTATGAGGAGGCTTTTGAAGATTGTATGGAGAAGATGATTGATGATGAAGAAATTAGCAAGGTTTTTGATTTGTCGCATATGCGACCAGGCGCAATCCCCCATCGCATATTTGGGGGGTCGCATATTTATGGGGCTTAGCCGGATCCGGCTTAACCCCACCCATTTACCCAAGTAAAAATTAAAAAATTAAAATGATTAAATGAATAATATTATTTTGTACCAACTTAAGGACCTTATAAAAAATACCCAATTAAATAAAAAATAATCCTAAATCTAAAAAATAATAAGAAAAAACCCTAAATCCTAAAAACATTCCCGTTGCTCCCAAAGGATCTTCCCCGCTGCCTTTCCCTGGTAGGTTTCCGGTGACTCGCCGCTGCCTAGTATGATCGGAAGTTCGGAACGACTTTTCCGGTGAGGAAGAGTAACGCGATATGCTCTTCCTCAGTCCTCGTCCTAGGGAAATACCCAGTAACGTGAATACGTGATAGGGAAATACAATATCAGGGATTTATTTAAAATATAGAAAATACAGGGGGGGTATATTGAAAAAAAATAAAAAATAAATGTCGCATATTGGGTAGCATATGCGACCAGGCGCTCGCATATGCGATATGCGACCCCAGGCATCGCCTGGTCGCCTGGCCACCTGAAAAAACTTGGAAATTAGAATGAAAGTCGTGATGGATACTGACTTGTACAAGACAAGACAAGACAAGACAAGGAAGATTTGGCTCCTCAATCGCTAAATTGTCAGTTGACTCGGCCGAACCAAGTAAATATTTGATTTCTCCTTTGATTGACAATTAATCATGTATGTCAAGTAACGATTTTCTTTGTAGTTACGTGGTGGCGTACTTATGGAACTTCCACCAAAGAACTAAGAAAATACGCAATACGAATCTTAGCTCTCTGTGCCTCTGCATCTAGTTGTGAGAGAAATTGGAGTTTATTTGAACACGTAAGAACTTAATTCTCATTTATAAATTAGGGTTATTTTTCAGATATTAGGTCATTACCATAACCCTAATATACTATTTGCAGATCCATTCGAGGAAAAGGAATCGATTGAATTCCAAAAAATTGGATCGTCTGGTGTACATAACGTACAACAGGAAATTAGAGGAACGTACACAACGACACTGACTATTGGAATTGAAAGCGAGTGGTAAATACGATCCCATAAGAGTCGACTCGATGAACTTCAATAGCGAGTGGATGACAGGCGTAGAAGGGGCATGCGACGAGTTCGTCTACACTGAGGCAGACGAGTTCGTCTACATGCATGGGCGCAAGTGGAGGAAGCTTTAGGAGCTGCTGAACAACCAGGACCGTCTAAAAGGAGTGGGCAAACCCGTGGATATACCTATGAGAGACAGAGGACTTCAATTGCAGATATGGGAACTGAATCCCAATATCGTTATGCCATGAATGAAATTACGGAAATTATCAGAGAGCCTCTAGATAATATAGAATTAGGTGCTCGTCTAGATGATTAGGGTAAATGATTTGATAGTTTTTTTCAAATAACTTGGATGTATTTGTTTTGGATGTGTATTTTTAAGATGATGGGCAAATATTGACAGGTTTATATATATTTTATGGTTAATCATCAAGGTTCCGGATGCGCCTCTGCGCGATGCGCCGCCACCTGGAGCATCTGAGCATATGCGTGCATATGTGCTCAGATGCGCCAGTGGCATTTTCGTAAATATTTATAAAACTATAGGAAATTAATATTTTTTTATATATCTAAATTATATTAATTAAATTTTTTAGTTAAAAATATATTGGATAGAAAAATTATTATAATACATATATTTATTAATTATTATAACACCCTATAATTCATTGTAACACCAAGGTTTAAAAACCGGTTAACCATTTAGGGGTATTTTCGTAATAATATAACTCTATAAATGGCTAGGGTTTCTTTAAACTTATAAAAGAGAGGCTTTTATAAAAAGAAAATAATAAATAACTTAAGAGGCTTTTAAAAAATAATAACGTAATGGGCTGGGCCTTCTTTAATACATCTACAACATAAAAAATACTCTATAATAATAATTTATTTAACCACACTTTTTTAGTCCCACATCGATAGAATTCAAAAAACACAAAGAAGGTTGGTCTATAAATAAAGATTCATTTTGTCTAAAACAAATATGAAGTCTAAAGAGTAGGAGGAGGAGTTTATATTAAAAATAATATAGCTTTTTTCATAGACCAATGAGCATAAAAATTTATAAGGTCTTAAAAAAAAAAAAAAATTGGCCTTTTTTTTAAAATAAAAACAAAACACTGACAGGCCTGGATCCGGGTCGGATCCGGCTAAGGGAGATGCGCATCTCCCTCTGGGGGCGCATCATCGCATATGCGCGAGCACCCGGAACCTTGTTAATCATACATTTACAGGTTTAAAATATATATATATATATAAACAGGGGTATATTTGCAATTTTTTTTAAAAATTCATTTATTTACAATTATGCCACTGTCGCTCCCTGGAAATTGGGAACGCTTTTTTCAATTTAGAACTATGGTTCATGCATTCTTTAACTAGAGGTAATGATTTTGATCCATAGCCCAACACTTGTGCTACAACTGGACCCATCAATCTCCATTTTCTAGGCCCTGAACTATTGTGTACACTAGTAACTTTATTGAAGCAGGGTACTTATTCCCACACCCTGAAGCTTATAATGACATGGGTATTTGCTAAGCATCACATTAATAGTCTAGGGTCAGGACAGTTACTAAGCAAGGCTAGCGTCGTAATGGCCAGCGTCGACGAAGCTTGGTCTACAAGTTGTTATAGTCTACTCAAACAGTTGTATTAACTTCAGTAGCTTTTTTCATGGGGAGTAACATGCAACATACGTACATGCCACTAAAGTTTGAAGAATTTTCATTTTTCTGAAGTGAAACTTTGAAATTCTTATTACATGTTTCCTATTTAATTACAATAACATTAGAATGTATAATTAGATATGTTTTAAGAAAACTGATGTTTTAAATATTAATATTTTATCTTTGAATCTATGATTTTCTTCATATACCATATTATTAGATTAAAAATATATAACAAAAATGAGATTAAAAGGTAATTTCAAAAACAATTTTATTTATTAATTTAATACTTACAGTGTTTTGATATTTTTTAGATTTCCAATCTCTGGAGGAATTGAACCGTAGATTTCAATAAATTCCCTGGTCCAACAGGAGAGGAAGTTGACAATTAGTGAGAAAAATACTAGAGAGTTGTATGTTTGAGGCCTCTATCGCGAGTCTATACACCATCAAAGGTCTAGTTTAAATTTCAAAGAGGATTTAATTTGGGTCTTGTCCCACCACTAAGAAAAACAGCACAGCAATTTGGTGAAAACATGTGGATAGGACTAAAATCATGCCTGGGAAACTATTAAGTGTATATTATTCGATAAAAATGAGGGTATCAACTCTTTTAAAGCATTTTTAACATAGACCAACTTGAATTGCTTTGATGCGATTACAATTCCATATAGACATCAAACTTAACTATATAAATTTTCAATTAGTCAAATTTAACTATGACAAATTTTCAATTAATCAAATGTTATCCCATGAAGCCATGAAGACATGCCTCACTCTTATTAACCAAATGTGTAATTACATTTCATTGCAATTTTGCTATGACAAGATGCATTATTCATCACTCTTATTTTTTTTGACTTCACAAAGGCCAGCCTTAGCCACTACTATTTCATGTTCATACAACTTTGTTAGATTGTAAAAACATACATATTTGTTTAGTTCTTCTTTAACTAATAAAATCATAGTTTAATTGTGAATAGGTAGCCAGTAGTTGTTTAGTTAAATTTGTTAATAGTCGTTTGGCACATCTACATAAACTTTGTAATCTTTGTAAAATACTTGTTGAATCAAACTATTTTAAATTGATGCTCATTTTCATAGAATTGAGTTTCCCCAAATGGCATCAGTTGATACTCTTTTTTTATTGCAATTCAGTCCCAATTTCCATGTTTGTATTTGTCTCAGTCCTCCACAAGTTACTCTCAATGACTTCACTTGATTCTAGTAGACATGACTCTCATCGTTCTTTCGATTCTCCACTGCTGTCGTTTGATTTTGGCTTTGAACAACGTCATGAGATGATGAAGTTGATACACAAGTTGAAAACAGACCTCCAGGCTCTTGTGTCATGGAGGAATGGAATGAGCGCCTAGAATAGGTGAATGCTGATCTGAAGAATGAAATGGATAAGAGGAAGACAGTGGACTCACACTCTCCCCCTCCTCTGTCTAAGAAAAAATGTTCTTAGTGTCACTTTTTTTGTAATTTTTTTATTAATGGCCTGTAATATATATGTCTTTTTAATCTTAATCTATGTATTTTATCCCCAATTTCATTCATCTTTTCATTTTAATGTTAATGTCGGTTATAATTTTCCACAACATACAACTCGTATGGTCCTATACTATTGCGCATTCCATTTGGACATTTTTAATTATAGCGCTTCTCAGTGAAGTTGTCTGGTGAGACATGTCTGATTACGGTAGGCACTCCCAGCAACGTCTTTCAACAAGGACTAGGGTTCCGTCGCTTTAGGCCGGACCCCCGGAGAGCTCCCACGGTGCGGAACAAGTTCATCATCCAAATCGCCGAGTTAGCCCGTAAGTCACGATTGGACTACTAAGTCGCTGACTTTAGGGATAAGTCGCCGAGTTAGGGCCAAGATCGGCAGTATGGTAGACTGCACATCTCGTCCCTGGAAACTCGGCGAGTTTGCTCTAAATAGGCGATTTCCATACCTGAATCGCCGACTTACGACCGTTACTCGCCGTCAGCCAATGCCATAAATGCTCCCATATATGGCAATAGGCGCGATGTCCGCCTTTGATTGCGCCCTCCGAGACCCTATAAAAAGGGTCCCAAGGGGACACTCAAAGGCACAACACAAGTTCCACTCTCACCAGAGTATCACTAAGAAACTCGCCGATTCTCACTAGAATCGCCTAGTTTCTACTTGCAGGCATTTGACGTAGAGTGTGCGTCGTGGACTCCAGAGCCTCCGGCATCACCTCGCACCACCGCGAGCCCTAGTAGCAGATTCAGTGCTTCATCAGCTGACGCCGTCTGTGGGAACTGGCGATACACGCTAGTTTCTTGTGCTCTCTTCAGGGGGGAGTACTGGTGAAACATGCCTGATTACGGCAGTCACTCCCAGCAACGCCTTTCAATAAGGACTAGGGTTCCGTCGCTTTAGGCCGGACCCCCAGAGAGCTCCCACGGTGCGAAACAAGTTCATCGTCACTACAAAAAACCAGCGCAGTTCTGACGGCAAATTCCGGCGGCCAGGCCGCCGGTATAATGGTTCCTGGCGGCCAAACCGACGAGATTCCATCGCCGGAGTTGATGTCGCCGGAATGTTGAAATACCGGCGGCCAAGCCGTCGGTAAAAAATTTTGGATTCCGATTTTAACAGAAATTGTCCCGGCGGCTTAGTCGCCGAATTTTTTTTTGAAAATTATATCCCGGCGGCCTGGCCGCCGGCAGTTATTTTTGGAAAATAATTTTCCGGCGGCCTGGCCGCTGGTCAATATTTCCCGGCAGGAAAAAAA
>LFYR01000779.1:159833-240081 GCA_001185155.1 Zostera marina
AAACAACACATTAATCAATAATAACTAAAACTAAAAACCATTAACTAAAACACCCAAAAATACATAAACCCTAAAATACACAAATCCCAAATAACAATTAACTTAATAATAACTAACCCTAAACCCTAACACATACATAAATAACAATACACTTAAAATAAAATTCAGTAAAATAAAAAATTCAGTAACTTAATTCACTTAAAAATAACACTTAAAATAAAACAATACACTTAAAATAAAATAAAATCCCTAAATTCAGTACAAATTCAGTAACAATTAACTTAATAACTTGGTAAACCATTACAAATTCAGTACTAATATTAAGTTCTTATTCACTTAAAAAATCAGTACATGCACAATGATAAATTACTAATTATAAAATTACACAACAAAATTAGTACATAACAAAACCCCTAACAAAATTAGTACATAACAAAATTAGTACATAACAAAATTAGTACATAACAAAATTACTAATTATAAATTAAATTTCATATAGATCTAATCAAAACCCCTAAATAAAAAACCCTAAATCAAAACCCCTAATCAAAACCCCAAAATCAAACCCCCAATATCAAAAACCCCAAAATCAAACCCCCAAAATCAACCTAACATCTAACCCCAATATATAAAACAACAAATACATACATACATAGACAATGTAGAAGAATAGGAAAAGATGATAAAAATTTATAAAATGGAGAAGATGAGGAAGTAGAACATGAAGTTGAAGATCAAGAAGGGGAGATTATTACCTTGGGGAGAAGTTACAAACGCCCTTGGGGAGAACTTTCGACACCTTGGGAGAAGTTTGGGAGAGTTTGGGAGAGTTTGGAGAAGTGAGGAAACCGTTGGGAGAAATGAGAAAAGTCTGAAATTTTTTTACTTATATAAAAAATTTCCGGCGGCCAGGCCGCCGGGAAACACTTAAGTTCGAGTTGACTAAGTTTGAATGTACGGGGGACCACGGCGGCGCAAGTTGTAATTTTAGGGTTTCCAAAAAATCCTGGCGGCCAGGCCGCCGGCTACTGAAAAAATAAGCGGGAAAAAGTATCCAGCGGCCAAGCCGCCAGCTATTTTTCTCCCGACCATTGAGGGTTTTAGTATACCGGCGGCCAGGCCGCCGGATCACTTCTTCCCGACCGTTGGGGAAATTGGAGCTGGCGGCCAGGCCGCCGGATCACATCTTCCCGACCGTTGGTGAAATTGAAGCTGGCGGCCAGGCCGCTGGCATTTTTTACAAAAAAATATTTCGTCGGCCTGGCCGCCAGAAAATTTCTCTCATTTACGAGGGAAAATTATGCAGGCGGACAAGTGTAACCTTCCGTCGGCCTGGCCGCCGGTCGTATCTACCGGCGGCCAGGCCGCCGGGAGATGGGCGCCAGAACTGCGCTGGTTTTTTATAGTGCGTCCAAATCGCCGAGTTAGCCCGTAAGTCACGATTGGACTACCAAGTCGCCGACTTTAGGGATAAGCCACCGAGTTAGGGCCAAGATCGGCAGTATGGTAGACTGCACATCTCGCCCCTGGAAACTCGGCGAGTTTGCCCTAAATAGACGATTTCCATACCTGAATCGCCGACTTACGACCGTTACTCGCCGTCAGCCAATGCCATAAATGCTCCCATATATGGCAATAGGCGCGATGTCCGCCTTTGATTGCGCCCTCCGAGACCCTATAAAAAGGGTCCCAAGGAGACACTCAAAGACACAACAGAAGTTCCACTCTCACTAGAGCATCACTAAGAAACTCGTCGATTCTCACTAGAATCGCCTAGTTTCTACTTGCAGGTATTTGACGTAGAGCGCGCTCGTGGACTCCAGAGCCTCCGGCATCACCTCGCACCACCGCGAGCCCTGGTAGCAGATTCAGTGCTTCATCAATTCTCGTCTACTTTTTCCTCCCTATTTACATTCTTCATCTTAGTAAACATCCTTCTAGATCTATCATCTTCCCTTACTGATCTTCTTGGTGGATTCCAAGACCATTAATCTACTGTTCATCCCGATTGAAAATCAGAATTCTCAACATTATTGCATTGGGCATTAGATCCTGCATTAAGTGGTATCAGAGCCATTGTTCTTGATGGCCGACAATGTGACTAGGCAAGAATAGGAGATGGTGAACAAGGCCATCGCTGATCTGGCCCTTGCCATGAAAGAAGGCTTCTAAGATCTGCGGAGGGAGGTAGCCTCTCAAGCCATTCCCACAGAGCCGCAAGCGCCTCCCCATCGCGAGGTACCTTCCCACCACACCAACCAGCGTCGACCTATCCACCTGTTTGTGGAACAGCAGGACGCTCGACGATCGCCGAACGTCCAGCTGCCCAACTTCCGGCACCGGAATCCAGACCAGACGGAAAATTATCAACACTGCTACCCCAACGCTCTCGATCAGTATACTGACTTGCTGGACAGAGAGACCACTCCTGAGCAACTATATCACCGGAGAGGTCAACACCCGTTCAGACTGTTTGAGGAACCTCAGCACGACGTGGAACCTCATTTTCAGAACAGGGGATATCACACTCGGGGGCAGTCAGAATTCAAGTTGAAAATGGATATTCCGTTCTTCAATGGTCCAATGCACATAGAAGACTTCATCGATTGGATGACCAAAGTCTAAAGGTTGTACGATAATAATCCATAATTTTTAGCCTATTTTCGTGTAGTCTATTTCCGTCAAAAAAATCCATAATTTTTAGCCTATTTTCGTGTAGTGATATTTATAAGTTTGTACGATAATAATTACCTAATCCCATATCCCGGACCGTATTCAATGTTCTGCATATGTAAACCTCTAGTTAGGATTGGGCATTGGTCGGGTTTTCCTCGGGTTTGTCTAAACCTGGACCCGAGTTTTCAAATCGAGTTTGGGTCAAAATCCGGGAAGGTCAAAAAATATTGAACCCGGACCCGAACCCGGTTTTGATGTCGGGTTTGGTCAGGTCCGGGTTCGGGTTTAATAAATTGATTGAATATTTTGCATAAAAAACCCTGTTGTTTAAATAATTTTTAAATTTTATAAAAATCAAATAAAGTGGTTTGTGAATATGGAGAGGGTTTGTAAAAATGGAGAGATCCGAAGATGGTGAGGAGAGGTCCGACGACGGCGAGGAGAGGGCCGGCGACGGTGAGGAGAGGGCCGACGACGGTGAAGGACAGCGACAGTTAGGAGAGGGCCGACGACGGCGAAGAGGGAAAATGAAAGTGGAAGAGGAGAGGGAAATGAAATTAATGTTTAAATTTTAAGATAAGAAATTAACTAATTAAGGTTTATAAAAGATGATAAATTTATAATTATATATATTAATTTTTTTTATAAAGTGTTTTATATGAAATTATATTAATTATTTATATTTTAATGAATTTTTTATAAATTTCTTCGGGTTTCGAGTGAGTCGGGTTTGGTTCGAATCTAACCCGAACCCGACCCAAAAAATCGGGTAAAAATTACTCGGGTTCGGGTCGTTTGCATCGGGGTTCATTGCCGAAAATATCAATCCAAACCCGGACCCGACATGTTCGGGTTTGACCCGACCCATGCCCACTCCTCTAGTGCCATGGCCAATTGAGATGCAATCGTCGCATGTTTCTATAATGGTGTCTGAAATATAGACGTTTGAACTATTCATAACGTGAATTCCATCAGTATTAGGGCTACTCTCTAGTGCCAAAATATGTACAACAGATACCTCCACACCTTCACACTTATGGATCATCATAGGTTGTTGATTGCCGTTCACGAATTTTAATTAATCCGACGATTTTGATATTCTTGCCAGTGATGTCAAGAAACTGTATATAATAGATATAAAAAGAATAACTCACTTAATTTTGATTTTAGATCAAATTTAAAATTTAATTCCGTGGTTAAAAAACAGTAATCACCAGACCTACGCCCATGACACTTTTAGCCACAAATTTCCTCAAAAGGACATTGAATTTGGTCGTGGGTGAAGGTCTGTTTTCTTGTAGTAAATTTATATTTGATTGGTTTTGCATTATTTTTTAAATTTTAAGATTTTATTTTATATAAAAATAGATTAATTCAATTTACACAGGAAGATTAACTCAACTGATCACAGTAATCATTATAATTTCTGAAAATCCAGAGTTCAAGTACATTTGCAAAAATGTATGGTAAAAAAACCGTAGTATAATTTGAGAAATCATAAAATTATATTACTTTCACTTAGGTTTTTTTTAATTAAATATTATTTCCAATGATATTTATTAATATATCTTAAAAAAATAAAATTAGTAAAAATGACATATATTATTTTAATTAAATTTCTATTAAAAAATAAGATTTAAGTTTAAAAAATAAAAGGATGGGAAAGTAATGTAATTTTTCTATTATAATTAAAAAATCTATAAACTTAGGAAATTCCTAGTTTTCCATTGCAATTTGCAATATTTAATTTTATATTAAATATAATATTAGTTTTAATTTTCAAATTCTGAACTAACTTCAAGTGAAATATCAAGAAATAAGATATTTGATCTCGGTCGTCTGTTTTCCTCGAGATGTGGTTTGCAAAAGACAAAAAAAAATTATAATGGTTGTAAACTCTACCTCTTAATTAAATTTCCTCGAGTTTGTCGCCGTCGCCGGCAAGCCTCTTCCTCTTAGGATCTTAGTCTTATTCTCTTGGTTTCTTAAGCTAAAGCCCTAATTTTATATATCACGACACAAACTACGAATTTACAGTATGTATATTTACAGTAGCTGAGGAAATAACAAAAAAATGCAGTGATGAAAAGTATGGAACTGTAGTCATGTACAAAAGAATACATAAAATAAACAATATTGAATGTAACAAGAAAAAAATGATTCATATTTACATCATTCACTGCCTTAATTTGATTTAGGATTTTCGACTATATGGGTATTTTGTTGGTATAGAAGAGGAACAAGTTTCAAAATAGCCAATGCTTCTTTTTCTGTTTTTGAGGATCAGGAACAACTGCATATTATCAAAAACAGTCATTACAGTTTTAGTTTTGAAATGGTTAGATTGAAACCTCAAATCGAAACTTCAAATTACCTCGGGCATCGTAAACCGAATTGTAATGCACTTCAGACCAGAAACTCAACCAAATTTCTACATCAGAAAAAGAACATAGAAAATCATTTCCTGCTGTTTGTGGTTATGAGTAAATCACAGAAAGAGACGAGGTTTGATTCTGATTAGTAATTACCGCGTTGAGGTGCCTGCTGTTGTGGGACGATTTCCACAAAACATGTATCTCGAAATGAAGTCAATAGACATATCTTTGCTCCAAACTATGGGAATTTATGAAGAAAAAATTCAATATAAATCGAACATGGATTCTGTATATCTGTTGGAAAAACATTTCATGACTGTAAATTTACCTTATCAGAAGCTGCTTGCAATGTAAGATGGTCTCCCCATTCACCTGATCTGTATATAAAGGATCATCGAAAAACATCTCTCAAAGTTTTATTCAAAGAAAAACTACACATCTCTGTGTTAAATCCACTTCACACTTACTTTTTCATTTTCTTACAATAGCGTTTGTATTTCATAGGAACATAACCTTCGTACAATGATTGGAATTCCTTAAGCTGCGAAAAATGATTAAGATCAGCACAACAACGAATCGAATACTAAACGCTAATAGTTTGGGTTTGGTGAAAAATTTCTAAGATACCTGTTTGACGGCATGCTTTCGTATGTATTTGTGGTGTTCTGGTGTTTTAAACAACTGATCTGAAATTGCACGAAACTGCACGGGAAATGTAAAAAAAACAAAGCCCAAGATTAACTTATCCCCAACCACTTGATTCAAGTGTGAAACATCAAATATTTACCTGACAATTTCCATCTCCAGAGACCTTTTTCTCCAGCAAGCCATAGGCATGGAGTCTGCCAATAATAAAATGCAAATATTACCATGAATTTATCATTTAAATTCGATACAAAGAAGAGAAATAAAAAATATATATATCGGCAAAACCACCTCTGGAGTAGGCGTTCGTGATCCATACTAACATCGGGTGTGCTAGGAAAGTAGTTATTGATCCTTGGAACGTGCTGCAATCAATTTAGCAGAACTTAAACAATGAATGCAAGAAACATGGATGAATTTAAAAAGAAGAAGAAAAATCCTCTTATTACAGGAATGGAAGGCAAGCTTGTGAGTCGTCTACCAATAGCCCCATCCATTTTAGCATACTCTTCGGACAGTAGAAGTGCGATCATCCTGTCATCTTCGGTATCTCGCATCCGGCTTAACGGAGCAATACTATTGCTAGAAGAAGCAACTTCTTTTTGAGAATGAGCCATAATCAATCAATGATTTTCTCTTGTCTTGTCTTGCGCTATGTTTTTATGTTTTATGCTATTCTATGTTATATTATCCCTGAATCATCAAAGAGAATGGAAAAAAATTACAGCAAAGATATAAAACAAGATTACAAGTTCCTTTTTTTAAACCTAAGAAACAATGATCCAGACCATCAAATCAATGGGTCATCGTCGAAATCAAACAAAACGAAAAAGAAAAAAGTAGAAGATTGGAAAGTAGAATACCTCTATTTGGTAGCCGGGAACGATTGAGAAAAAGATGGGAATAATGAAAAGGAGATTTAAAAAGGAAGCTGCTTGATTTATTGGAACGGATTCGGACGATAGATAGATGGACAGAGTCGGTTGATTACTTCCACGCGGTCGTTCTTCCCCCTTTTTCTCTCAAAAGTTTGGTTTCGTTTTGGTCGGAGAAGTCAATAGAAATTACCAAATCCAATCATCTCGAGGGACCAAACTCTAAAAAAACATGCTTTTTTATTTTTTAAGGAGAAAAAAACATGTTTTTTCAAAAACCCTAAGTCCCAAAGTAAAATGTAATTATCAATTTATTATTGGATGAGAAGTTTAAAAGTCAAGGAGAGTGATCTGTTCGAACAATGACTTTTACATGAAGTTGTCGATTGACGTGATTGGAGTTCCGACCATCATTTAATAATAGTTCAAACATATTGATTGTCAAATGGCAAATTTATATTTTCATACTTGTGTTTTATCATTATCATTTTTTGTTGGTTTAAATATACAGAAGAAGGGTCATGCCGAAATTTACCCTTAATATATTTTTTTCTAACAAAGGATACATTTCTACAAGATATTGAAATACAGTTGATATATCATTGTTATATCGTAATGAAAATTAATGAGAGTGAATCTTGATCAGTATTAGACGACGTTTCGAACAAGCGTTGAGTCAGAAACTCTACTGAAATCAGCTCACGTTCTTCAGTTGCTCAGACTCTGCTCTTCTGAAATTTCTCTCTCTAATACAACATGCTTGAATGAATGAAAATGACTCTCTATTTATAAGACATCTTATGGTAGTAATCTAGTCATTAGTGTCGGCGATGGCACTCTTGGATGTAGTCGAGGAAGGAGTGGCCATGGAGTCGTGATTGAGAAGAATGATAGAAGAGGAAGAACAAGTGATTTTAGATGTAATCGAGATGATTACAAATGTTTATTATTGGGGTATTTATACACTTACAAAGGAAACAAATAACAACCATCTAAGTGGGTTGTTATAACAAACTTATCTATAACAAAAATAATATTCTTCTAGTAGTTTCTAGAAGTTTCTATGACGTAATTCAATATTCTCCTTCAAACTAGTGTGGGATCGCACACACCTAGTTTGTTTTTAATTTTCAGATACCTTGATGATGAAAGCGGTTTGGTAAAACCATCAGCTAACTGTTCTCTGATTGAGATATGATGAATAACTAACGAGCTTTCTTTGATCAGTTCTCGAACAAATTTGAAATTTATCGTCATGTGTTTCATTCTAGAATGAAAGACTGGATTATGTGCAAGATATTTTGCGCCTAAATTATCTATCCAAATACGTAGATTTTCACACCGACGGAAACTAATTTCTTTGAGCAAGTTCTGTACCCAGATGACCTCAGCAGCTGTATCTGCCAAGATTCGGAACTCGGCCTCAGTAGATGATCTTGCAACAGTGAGTTGTTTCTTGGCCGACCATGATATGAGGTTATTGCCAAAGAATATAGCGAAGCCACTTGTACTTCGTCTGTCGTCTATGCATCCAGCCTAGTCTGCATCGGAGTATTCTTCTAGTGAAAAGGACGTGCTTGGTGTAAACACAAGACCATGATTGCGAGTACCTTGCAAGTACCTTAGTACTCGTTTTACTGCAGCCCAGTGTACCATAGTGGGTTGCTACATAAACTGACAGAGTTTATTTACAACAAATGATATGTCTGGCCTTGTGTGTACCAGATATAAGAGTGCACTAACCGTTGATCTGTATAATAACTTATCTTCAAACGGTTCACCTTGTATAGCACTTAGTTTGGTGGTGGACACCATTGGTGTTGGCGCACTTTTCGAATTTTCCATCTTTGTTCGTTTTAGCAGATCTGAAGCGTATCGTTGTTGTGATAATATGTACCTGCCAGACTTCATTTTTGTGAGTTTCATCCCAAGGAAGAACTGCAGTGCTCCCATATCCTTGATTTTAAACTTGGATGTTAGGCTAGAGATGAGTCTTCGAATTAACCTCATTTTCTGATGAGCCTGTGATGATTATATCATCCACGTATACCAATAAGAAAATTGAGAAGTTATTCTTCTGATAACAGAAGAGAGATGAATTTGAGCTTGTGCATCGAGAGACCAAGAAACTGCTGAGCTTTTCATACCAAGCCCTTGGGGACTGTTTCAGACCATATAATGATTTATTTAACCGACATACCTTATGAGGATGCTTCTGGTTTATGAATCCTGGAGGTTGAGTCATAAATACTAACTCTTTAAGATCTTCATTCAAAAACGCGTTATCTACATCAAGCTGGTGTAGACTCCATCCTTGTGAGATTGCCAATGTGATAATTACTCGAATGGTTGGAAATTTAACCACCGGACTATATGTTTTATCAAAATCTATCCCCTCAACCTGAGAGAATCCTCGAGCCACCAATCTTGCCTTCTTTCGTTCAACCGATCCATCTGATTTCCTTTTGACTTTATAAACCCATCGACACGAAACAATGTTAGTGTTTAATGGAGGGTCGACGAGGGTCCACGTATTATTTCTTACAAGGGCTTGCACTTCAAATTCCATTGCATGAACCCAATCAACAGATGTAGCAGCTTGCTTGAAGGTGTTGGTTCGATCATATCATCAACCGTTGTGAGTTGAAGACCAGCCAAGGCCTTGTAGTCAACTATTGGAATATTTCGTCGTGATCGTCCAGATAGGTGTAGTAATGGAGGATCAGGTGGTGGTGGTGGAGAATCAGCCTGAATTGAGGATGATGATGAGTTTGAGGTGGTGGGACTTGTATTTGGCGATGGTGATCTGTTTGGGACTGGTCTTTGACTTATGATGGACAAAAATTGATTTATATCCGGGGGACTTGAGTAGATCACTTGATCACTGATAGATGGATCATTTTGTTTGTAAAATTGATCTGGGACAACCACCTCATTATTCGTCTGATGTTGCTTTGTCTGTACCTGTAAATTTTTTAATAGTTATTGTGATCAGGGACTAACCTCTTTGTGTTCTACACTTAATATTTTTGAAAACCAGAAAGTAACATAAACCCTAGAAATGAAGAATTGAGAGTTTTCCAATTTATAGGGTAAATTGTGGTGAAATTTGCAACAAAAAGTGGCATGTTTTTCGATCACGGCTTGATGAAATAAGAAAATATCTCCTGAGAAACTAGGGTTAGTAGTGATATAGAAACTGAAAAGGACCCCCCCAAAGAGCCTTGTACGACAAAGAGGGAAGTACTGTACTTGTGATATGGGATCCTGTACTTAGATCATATCACCTGTACCCAGAAAATAGAAGGAAATTTCGAGTCATAAAGTCGATCTCAGGTAAGACCTAGGTTGTTAGGCGGTGATGATACCTCTGGTCCATCAGACCAGGCCCGCTCGAGAACATGAATAATTAACATGCCCAATTAACCAAGTAGGATGAGTCGGGTTGGACCCGGACGGGTCGAATTTGACCTAGGCAGGTCAGGTTTTAACATATGGGGGGGTTTAACATATGGGCCGGGTAAAATATAACCCAGTAAAAACCCAGTCCAGTAGGAAAATGTATAAATACCCCCAGGGGTTGATTGTCACAGGGGAGATCATTGTTTTATAGATTTGATACTAAATCATCAGGCGATTACTGTCTTAAATGTTCAAAATACCCCATAAGAAATCTTATAAATAGAGAGTTACTCCATTCATTTGGTTACATTGCAATTTGGAGAGAATCCAGCACTAGAGCATTTAAAAGTTCGAGCATGTTTTTGACAGGAGTTTTCAGCCCGACTCTTGTTCTAAAATCCTTCAATTTTCATAAGAATCACTCTCTCGAACTGATAATCTCGCTTAGCGTTTTCAAGTATTCGATAAGGTTTAAGGATTCGATTCCCCTTCTCAAATCATTCATGATCATCGACGACCCATTTCGTCTCTCAGTTATCCTTCCCAGATGACTGTCGATCCAAGCAGGGAAAACAAATAGGTATATGATCCTCGCCCACCTCCATTATTCATTTTTTTTAATAACAAATAACTTTCAAATCTGAGATTGAAATTCTCAAACTATTTCGAAAATGTTATCTAATCTTAATCTAGTCCAATAAGAATATTAATAAAAGGGTTTAGGGTTTAGTACTTTAGTATTGTACTTTTGTACCTGAAGTAAGAGTTTGTGGTAAAGTAGTTAAAAGACTTTATCCTCTTACAAATATCATCGACTTATTGACCGTTGATATTTATATGATTAATTTGGGATTTTCATCATTACTATTTGTTATTTATAAATATATCCTTCT
Source organism: Zostera marina (assembly GCA_001185155.1). NCBI lineage: Eukaryota > Viridiplantae > Streptophyta > Magnoliopsida > Alismatales > Zosteraceae > Zostera > Zostera marina. The sequence continues at coordinate 170,700 of LFYR01000779.1, forward strand.
CTTAATTCCCAAATCTCAATTCGTAAACATTCGTCAGACTTTTTTATTTTTATCTTTGGGAGAAAAAGAGAACGTCGGCGAAGGAAAATTTCGACCCTACCATTCTCCCCTTTCCTTCTTTAAATCCAGCATCTGGGTTTTGTTCCCCGCCGTCTTGTCTCCAAAACCCACATCTCTTTTTCCCAAATCTCGCGTCTCCGCCCCTTCAATCACACTCTAACGAACCATGTGTTTTCGCCCCGGATGTCTCTACTCGGAATAGAGCGTATTGTGGCGGCGCAGGATTTAGAGGAGGAAGAGTTGGAGGAGGAACGGGAAAGGAAAGAAGCAATTGAAGGAGCGAGTGTCATGTATTTGTCGGAGAAGCCCCAATCCGTTGATTTCTACAAGGAGGAGCAGAGAGACATGATGGTTGAAGTTATTGGCAATGTTGGAATCCCCCAATCCTCTCACCAGCCGCAGCAGATGATTCTTACAGAGAGTAGCGGCGAGGACCATGAGATGAAAGCGCCTAAGAAGAGGGCGGAGACATGGATTCAAGAAGAAACAAGAAGTCTGATCTGTCTCCGAAAGGAAATGGATGGGTTGTTCAATACTTCTAAATCCAACAAGCATTTATGGGAGGAGATATCGGCGAAGATGCGGGAGAAAGGGTTCGATCGATCCCCAACCATGTGCACGGATAAATGGCGGAATTTGCTCAAGGAATTCAAGAAGGCCAAGCATCATGATAGAATGAGTGGGTCGGCGTCGGCGAAGATGTCTTACTACAAAGAACTTGATGAATTGCTTAAGGACAGAATCAAAACAACTCCTTACAAGACCCCCAAACTCGCCACTACTCCTTATAGAACCACCTTGCCATTCTCAGACAAAGGTGTTCTTGCTATTCAATATTTATTAGTCCTAAATTAATACCATTTGCTTCTGAATCTTGTTGTCATGTTTTGAAGGTTTTGAAGAGACGGCCGGCCTCTCATTTGCATCTGAAGGTATTCCTTGAATAACGCTTCGGAATTTGTCTGATGATATATTATGTGGATTGAGTCTTATTTGTTATGCGCAGGTAGTGCCAGGACACCTGTGAATCTAGAAAGACGAATAGATGGTGACAATCCTTTAACAATCACAAATTCTGAGACTGCCATGGTTGTAGGTAATGTAGTTTCTCAATGGAACTGGAGGGATACCACTCCGACCGCCAATGTTGGGGTAAAACCTGCCACTCCGACCACTAATATTGATAACGGGTCGTATATTGGAAGAGTTATCTTGGTGAAATGGGGGGATTACACAAGGAGGATCGGGGTTGATGGCAATGCAGAGGCGATCAAGGAAGCAATCAAGTCGGCGTTTGGATTGAGAACTAAAAGAGCATTTTGGTTGGAAGATGAAGATGAAGTGGTTCGGAGTCTTGATAGGTGCATGCCACTTGGAACCTACACTCTTCATTTGGACGATGGTGTGGCGATAAAAGTATGCGTCTTCGATGAAACAGAAGAGAAAACATTGTACACCGAAGAAGATTTTCGCAATTTCTTAAACCACCGTGGTTGGAATGGTCTTAGAGAACTAAATGGGTTCAGGAACGTCGACAGCTTGGGCGAACTCCATCAAGGTGGTGTGTACCAAGGTGTGTTAAGAAATGAATGCTGATAAGTTACAAACAACATATGATTAAAACATAGCATAGTTGTGACTTGTGAGTTCAATAGCTTCAGTTTCAACCTAATTTATCTACTTGTTTTGGTCTATTAATGGTGCTCTATATTCCACACTCAAACCCTAGCTCTAAACCTAATTATCTGTGTTAAATTATCTTAAAGTTCCAAATATATCGAGTAAAATTAGGGTTTTTACTTTTTATCCAACATAATATCGACTAGGTAAATTGTAGCGATCTTTGGGTATCGAGTACAACAATTTTTTTGCAACCTTATATAAAATTAGTTTCAGGTGAAATATCTCGTGAGATATTTGATTTCGGTCGTATGTTTTTCTTGAGATGTGATATTGGTCTGATCTCGAGTTGTAGTTCATAAAAGATAAAAATAATTCATAATGGTTGTAAACTGTGAGATGTTTTATGATGATGTATCTACCAATATCTTACGAGATATCTCATTTTGAACATCTCACTGAAAGCGTTGTCTATTTATATAACATAATATTGACTAAGTAAACATCAGAATATGAGACATTATGAAAACAATACAAAAATTCACCTACAATTCCAGTTGTTGGGGAGTACACTGGATTATTTTAGCATCCTTTCGAAAAAGGATGTGAGCATTGCATATGAATTACATCCTATAAGAAGCACAATCTTTTACAGATATTGAAATACAAGTTATACGTTCATGGAAGTCCAACCTCTTGGGTCTTCAGTCCTTGGTTAGATAGTCATAACCACAACTGTATAAGAGATAGACAATGTTTTACATTTACTGTATTTGTATTTTCCCATATTTGTAATTGTGGGCTCTGTTCAACCTTTTATTTTCAGTAATGAAAATTTTAATTTTTCAAGAAAAAAATTTGAAGTGAGAACAATTCTTACATATGGAGATTAATTAGCTCAATTATTTACATTAACTATTAAGGTTTTTGAAACTACATTATGATGTAACCGATGATATATTATATGACTCTGATATATCATCAAAGAGTTAAATATTACTATATAAAGAGGTACAGTCTGTTATCAATTTTTTCTCTAAAACTCAATAATATAAAGTATAAACCTTCTGATACCACGTATTTAATTACTATATAATCAAACAACATAACTAATAAGATAAAGTCAATGAACTTTTTGTTTATTTCTTTTTACTTTTATGTAATTTGGATATTGTCTATTTTAAGTCCAAATCTTAAATTTTAAGTAAAAATGATTGGCATTTGATCATGATCCTAAATATATAATAAGAACAAACTTGACATGGTTGTATCAAGAAAGTATATAGGCTTATCTCTACCAATTCAGCTTAGAACTACAATAATGAAGTTATTCTTCGTCTTCCTTTTCCTTCTTCTGAAATGGTCGCCGGCGGTGGGAGAGAAGACAGCGCCTTTTTGTTCATGCGATGCACCGCCGAACATGAGGCTCAGTCAGGCATACACTGCCTTTCAAGCATGGAAAGATGTCATGACATGTGATCCTCAGAATATCACTTCGGATTGGGTTGGAACCAATGTGTGTGATTACACCGGCGTGTATTGTGCGCCGGCACCGGATGATCCTAATGTGCTAACCGTCGCCGGGATCGATCTTAACTACGCCGGAATTTGTGGGATTCTTCCGGAGAAACTCGGTTTACTCTCTGATCTAGCTCTAATTCATCTCAACAGTAACCGTTTCACCGGGAAGTTACCTTCGTCGTTGAATGGAAAGTATTTGTATGAGTTCGATGCTAGCAATAATGAATTCTCCGGTGAGTTCCCCGTCGATGTTCTTTCTCTGCCTTCTTTGAGATATTTCGATATTCGTTTCAATAAATTTACCGGAAAGATCCCGGCGAGTCTTTTCGATAGAAACCTCGACGCTATCTTCATCAATGACAACAGATTCACCGGACCTATTCCGGCGAATCTTGGTAAGTCGTCGGCATCGGTTGTCGTCATCGCCGATCTTAAACTCTCGGGATGCATACCGACGAGCATCGGTGATATGTCGAGCAATCTAGATGAAATTGTTCTACTCAACAACGGTCTGACTGGATGCATCCCGCCGGAAGTTGGGTCTCTTGATTCCGTCACAGTGTTTGACGTCGGACGCAATAAACTCTCCGGACCTTTGCCGGCGAAAATCATCGGGATGAGTAGCTTGGAAGTGCTCAACGTGGCAAGCAACCAGCTTAGTGGTGTCATTCCGGACGGTCTTTGCCGACTGCCAAATTTGAAGAATTTTACGTTTCAAGATAATTTCTTCACCGTCGAACCGCCGAGTTGCGTTGCTTTGCCGGCTAAAAACGCCACTGGTAACTGCATTCTCGGATCTCCACTACAGAAAATTACGGCCTTGTGCTCTTCTTTCCAATCAAAACCAGTCCGGTGTGAACAACGTGGAAGCTGCGTTGTTCCTGTACCCATGCCGTTTAAACCTCCACCGTGCTCCGGCTCCGGCTCCGGCTGGGGAAGTGGAAGTGGATGGGACGCTGGGGGTGGCGGAGGTGGCGGAGGTGGTTCTTCCTGCATCGGCCAAGGAAGTGGAAGTGGTCAAGGAAGCGGCGGCGGAGTTGGATTTGGAATTGGAATTGGAGGCGGAGGAGGATAAGGGGGCGGTGATTTTACCTACGGTGACGATAGCAATTATTTATAAATTTATAATAATTAGTATTATTTTTTTGAGAAGAGATTTATTGAATTATTTGAATTTGATTTATAAAATAAATTAATATATCTTTTTGTCAGAACCTTAGTGGTCACTACATTACCCACTAACTATGTGTTGTTTTTGTGTGTATTTTTTTCCATTTTATAATATATTTTGGCTTTTTATGATTTATTTACTTGTTTTTGTCCTTAGTTGTTATATACTTATTTTTTAGGGTAAAAATTAAAAAAAATCACATTTGCAGTCAACCATATCTATGATTTAATTATGTCTCTTCTAACTACTAACTTCAAACATTCAACTGTTTTTATTTTCAACAACATTTATGGTATATATGTAATATTTTATTTTATTTTCCAACTACTTATCTACTTCCATTGATTACCATATGTTCAAGTTTGTTTTTTTCAATCTATTTTATTAAGAAAAGAAGACTTGGGAGTCTAATTAGATGTGGTATTAATTCTATTCCACTACTAATTTCTGGAGGAAGATTAGGGTTTTATTGTCTATTTTATCAGGTATATCACGTTCAATTTTGATTTGCTTAACTGGTTACAGTAACTAACTATTAAGGTTTTATTAAATTTTCACTGCGATTTAATCGGTTATATATTATGACCATGGGCAGATCCAATAAGATCGGTTATATAAACGATTACTGTAGGGACCCGATAGATGCCATATAAATGAGATCCTTTAAGATCGACAATTGGTGAGTGTCCATGTGGATTTGAATGGTAGATCGTGGTTTGTAGAAGTGTCTGGTTGTGGAATAACGAATGAAAAACATGTTCTGATCCCACCTGGTCTATATAATATTATTATCTAAAAGATTTTTAATATAGGTAAATAGGTAATATATAACTTTCATAAAAAGGTTTATATAATTTCACTCTTAAAATTTTTACAAAAAAAAATTACCATATGTAATTGTTAACTCATTGGATAATAGTAAAATTTTCCTGACTCCTGATTATGTGGCTCTGATATATCAGTCGAAGGTATACATTTGTACTTGTAAAATGACACCCTCTGTTATCAAAAAAAAATTCTCACTAAACATTTTTTCAAAAACTTATCACCCATTCTTAGATTGCATGTCTAATTGATCTTGTCCCATTATAAAATTCATAACCATGTTCTATCACTATAAAAAATAAAACCTTATACGACAGACTTTTAATGGCCAGTAAATCGTCAAAGAAAGTTAAGACGGTATTCAAAAAAATCCAATGGTGGTTTTTTCGTGACGGATTTCGTTAATCTGACCCAATAGTTTGTCATCTGATTGTGACCGCGGTATGGATGTCATTTTAGTGGTCTTGTCTAGATCTGCATCTGATCATAATGAGTTAAATGGAAGTGGGTAATTGAAGGCTGATCTCATTTTCGAGTTTTGAAAATGTAGCAAAATATTTTTGCCCCTTAGAATTAAAATAAATAAAATATGTTAGTAGTCAAATTTGAAAATTGTGATGGAATTTTATCTAAATATATGAAAATACATACCCTCTTGGTAAATTTTCTCTAACATTTCTTCCATAACTTTATTCTTTTATAACACCTACCTTTCTTGTTTTCAAAATCTTTTTATTGAAATTTCGCCTTCTGAAGAATAATGAATATTTCAGTTTCCATCTAATTTAGGTCAGATATTAGATTGGAGGATCTTACCGAAATTGTACAAAAATTCATACACCACTCTCTCCCTTGGGGAGCACTATATATGAAATGTTATTGGGTGTTTGTCGTAATATATATAGACAGTGAAAAATAAAAGATACAGACAGCAAGTCAGTAGGCCTCTTAAAATAATCCTTAAACATGTCATTAAAAACATCCGTCTTTCCTTTGATCCAGAGTGTTACAAGAAGAGTTGTTGTCGTCATTTGGAGATTTTTATGATGAAAATATATATGGGAGACCAACCTCCTGAGCTAATAGGAGAGAGTCAATAGACTTTTTTTTACTTTTATTTGTATTTTTATTCTCTATTTTATAATTTGAGCATTGCCCTTTTTTTTAATAAAATCTAATTGTTTTAAAAAAAATCCTTATATTGTTTTCATAGAAAGGAAAAAGACTTTGAGATCGAGTCATGCATTAAGAGAAACTTCATTAACATTCTCCATCTTCTAAAAATTAGGTATACTCAAAACTCAAAAATCAATCCTTTGGTTGACTATCAAAAATGAAAGATGACTTTGGAGGATTTGAAGATTTAGACATGGAGTACACACCTACATGGGTGGTAGCACTGGTTTGCACAGTAATGGTTACAATCTCATTTCTAATGGAGAGATTCCTTCATTTTCTAGGAAAGGTATTATCAAATTCCAGATCAAATTAGAAATATAGAAAATCTCATATTATAAAATTTATTAGTTATTGGTTGTTGCAGTATCTGAAAAAGATCCATCAGAAACATCTTTATGAAGCTCTCCTCAAAGTCAAAGAAGGTACAAAAAACACAAATGTAGATCATTTACGTAGATTCAGCAACTCTTGATTGTTTGATTTTGTATGCAAATTCTTTACTTTGGTGGAAATACTGTGGTGTTAGCAGAGTTGATGTTGCTTGGATTCATATCTTTGCTTCTTGTTGTGTTCCAAAACTCAATCCAGAGTATTTGCATGCCACCCAATTTCATTAACCATATGACTCCTTGCAAGAAAGAAGAAACAGATCTTGAAGATGCCTTCAAAGCCATTGCATATTATGCTATGAGTCGCCAAAGAAATTTCCAATTTGCTGTAGGATCTGCCAAATGTGCTCATATGGTGCTTGAATCAATTATAGTGTCAGACATATTACATTTATATGATATTTATATTTATTATGATTAAAATTTATGCCTTTTATGTGTTCAGGGAAAGGTTCCATTGATGTCTGTTACAGCCATCCATCAATTACACATATTCATCTTTGTCCTAGCCATGACTCATGTTACAATGAGTCTGATTACCATGGTTTTGGGTTCTCTCAGGGTATGAATTCATGCCATCTTTTTTCTTGCTCATTTGCTGTTACTTATTTGTGCATTTGTTTATATAACTTTATGGGATTCATCCGCAGATAAAAAAATGGGAGCGTTTCGAGCGATCAACTCAAAGTAATCATATATGAATTAATGTATGTGTGATTCATAAGAATAAAAAATCCTAAAACTATTTAATGCAGGAAATTCTAGTGAACCAGCCTCTGTTGATGGCATCAAATTTATGACTGACAATTTCCAGGGTACAGGAAGGGATTCAGTGATAGTTGGCTGGTTGGTAAGAATAACTGCAATTGAAACAAGGAATGGATGCTTCATTTGATTTTTTTTTTTAATTTCTTTTAATCTGTTTGGTTCAGTATTCATTTGTTAAACAATTCTATGGTTCTGTGACCAGAACTGACTATGTTACTATGCGATTAGGTTTCATAATGGTATGTATTATGAATGTATGTTGTCTTATATATAGATGTTGATTGAGCTAAATAACTATGGGATTTTTCCTTTTTTCACAGACGCATTGTCAAGGAAACCAAAACTTAGATTTTCACAAGTATATGATAAGAGCCCTTGAAGCTGATTTCAAGAAAGTTGTTGGAATTAAGTATGCATTATTTTTATAATTAAAAAAAAATTGAATTTGAAAAATGGTAATTGAAGATTTATTTATTTTTCTTTTCCCTTCCATCTTTCAGTTGGTTCCTCTGGTTGTTTGTGGTGGTCTTCATGTTACTGAATGTTCATGGTAATCAGAAGAATAAAAAACATATCAGATTAAATTGAATACTGATTGATGACATTGTTGCAATCAACATCTTAATGCAGGTTGGAATTCCTATTTTTGGCTTGCACTCTCTCCTTTGGGGGTAAGTCTTTGATTCAATTTGCTAAGTTGTAAAAAAAATCAATCTAATCGTTGTCAATGTTAATGTGACTGAGAATTTGCAGATCTTACTTACAGTGGGAACCAAGTTAGAACATGTAATTGTTCAGTTAGCTCGTGATGTGGCACAAAGGAATACAACAATTGAAGAAAATTTGATAGTTAACCTTTCTGATAAACATTTTTGGTTCCAGCGCCCTCGCTTGATTCTAAGCTTGATTCATTTTATTCTCTTTCAAAATGCATTCCAGTTTTCATACTTCTTCTGGATATGGGTCAGAGACAGAAATCAAAACCATTTTCCTCTCCCATGGTTCATTTTCAATGCTTAATTCAAATTTTGTTTTCTTTCGATATTAAACAGACGACATATGGATATAATTCATGCTTTATGGGTAACCACCTTTTCGTCATTTCCAGAATCATCGTCGGGTAAAGTTAATTTCCCGTTAAAAGATATACATACATTCCTATATATAGTTTGAGGATTCTCATATCTTTCATTACTCCGAATCTTTAATTTTCAGAATAGCTATTCAACTTCTATGTGGATACAGTACACTTCCACTCTATGCAATTGTGACGCAGGTTTGGTTGAATTCAATTGTTCAAACACATTCTGAAAAAATATGAACTAATAATGCTGGTTTCGCGCAGATGGGAAGCTCATTTAAAAAACTGCTGGTTTGTGAGAATGTAGCAGAGAGTTTAGTTGGGTTGGCTAAAAAAGTAAGGAAGAATAAGTTGTCCAAACCAAAATTAATAGAAATTCCACTAAAGAACAATATGGAAGGTCCATCAGAAAACACACAAATTGGCAAAGAATGATTGGGAGGATTTCTGCCTCTTAGATTTTATCATGGTTGTATCTGTATATATTTTTTCATTGTAAAACAACATAGTACATTAGTACTGCAACTTATATTTTAGAATTCCAACAATATAAACCAATTACATATCTAGGATTCTAGAACTTTTAGGAATTTTACGAACATACATTTTTTCCGATTATGTATTAAGATCTGTATTTGGTAGTTTTCCGTAATCTTATCACCAATAGTGCAATATTATATATTTGGACAAAGAAAAATAAAAGATTCAGACAACACACCAGTAGGTCTCCTGAGATAATCCTTAATGAGGTAAATTAAAGACATCAATCTTTTCTTTAGACAAAAGTGTCACAATAAGAGTTATTGTGAACCTTTAAAGACATTAACTATAAAAGTATAAGAGAATAACCTTCTGAGGTAGTATGTCTAGTTATTATAATAACTAGACTAAATAGTTAATGAGAAAAAATCGATAAATTTTTTGTTTATGTTTATTTCTATTATTAATTTCTCTATGTATGTAATCTAGGCATTGTCCTTCATTTTCAATGAAAAATTTATTCGCAATAGTTGAAAACTCTTAATTTCCTTGGGTTATTCGCAAATACATGATTCTAAAACTTATTCCCAAGTCCATATATATCATTTGCAAAAATTTAGTTCTTCCATCTTTCAAACTATTTCTATTTCTTCTGAGCAAAAAAATGGCATGAAAGAAGACCATGATTCCATTCAGGAGTTCACAAGAACATCTTAGAGACAACCATTTTCTCAAACGTGCGATTTGAAGGTTATTTCAATTCCCACAAACTCTTGAACATTCTCTTTTTTTAAGCAATTAAATTTCATTAAAAAAATAAAATAAGGTCAATGCTCAATTTACATAAAGTATAAAAATAAAAAACGAAAATAAAAGTAAAAAAGAATGAACAAGAAACTCATTGACTATCTCTCATTAGTTATGTAGTCTAGTTATACATACAATAACTAAATACGCTGTCTCAGAAAGTTGATTTCTCATACTTTTATCATAGATGTCTTCAAAAGGTGACAACAACTTTTCTTATAATACTCTGAATCAAAGGAGAAACTGATGTTTTAATGACCTCATTAAGAACTACTATTTCAGAAGGCCTATTAATTAACATGTTTTCTGTATCTTTTATTTTTTTTCGTCCATATATGCACGATAAGCACTCAATAACATTCTATAGTAGCCCCCAAATGAGAGAGTGGTGCGTAATTTTTTGCGCAGCCTTCGTCAGATCCCCCAATCTAATATTTGGACTGGATTGGATGGGAATTGTATCTAATATCTGTACATTCCCTTTTTAATTATGCCCCAAAAAATAGGCTTTAAGCAAGATAATTATGCCTCAAAAAAATAAAAGTAGACGATATTTTTGAACAGTCAAAAACTGTGGTGCACAACAACAGACCTGTGGATTCAACCAACCCATCTTTTAGTATTCAAACCTGAGGATGAAATATCAACTTAAATTTGCAAGAATAATTTATTATTTTTGCCAATCGAAATACACCTTCTATCTCAGCTGAAAAAATTTAGCAGCATAATATCCAAGAAAGTTTGACTACATGGACTATAAAACCTAACAATAACAATAATCATGTAGAAAGTTTGAAAGAGTTTAAATAAGAATAAAATAGTTACATAAAATAATTGAATGGTAAGTTCAAGATGAAATTCTCATTTAACCAAGGTTTAAAAACCGGTTAACCGGTAACCGGTTCTGGCTTACCGGTTTTCCGGTTAGACCGGTTAACCACTAGTTAACCGGTAGGGATATTTTCGTTTTTTTTTTTTTAAACAAAAATTATGTTATATACTTATATATCTATTCCATGTTTATATCCATGTTTATATCCCTGTTTATATAAATAAAAATATCATAAACAATATAGTAATTCAAAATAGTAATGCAAATAAGTAATTAATTCCATAAGTAAAGACATAAGGAGGAAACGGCTAGGGTTTCAAAGTGTAAGATTTAAACTTATAAGGAGTAAGATTTAAACTTATTAAAATAAAGCCTTCAAATGAGGCTTTATTAAATGAAACATAATGGGCTTTATTAAATAAAGCCTTTTAATGAAACATTTAAAAACGAGACAGGTAACCAGGTCAGGTGCGGGTTAGACCCGACCCATCGACCCATTTACCCGTCCCAACTAACCGGTCATCGGTTAGCAATATTTTACCGGTCAGCCGGTTAACCGCCGGTTTTTAAACCTTGCATTTAACCATATGAGATCCATTCTCATCAACTACTTTTTTTTACTGTAAAAAAACTCATGTAAATACCTAATAATATTTTGAACTATTCTTTTGCACTTGTCAAATACTAGAATGTACATGTTTCTTTATTGGTGAATAAACTCATGATTTATAAGTTTTCCAAACTTTGTTCAAAAGAAATTCAACTCCACTTAAACATCCACACATTGTTGAAGGACATTCTTCTTCTTCTCTCTATTCAAGGGCTTCGACCAACAAAATCGTTTTTTTTTGGGTAATGGAAACTTAATAGCAAAATCAAATCCTATACTATGTAGTTTGAACCACCCATATACAATGATCGAGGCGACAATAAGTATGAATGAAAGAAAATAAATGACAAAGATCTGAGTTCAATTAGTTTTCACCCATGCTATTTGCACCTGATCCAAAGCCTATTTATTTATAAAAGCATTTCCTGAAGGCTGAATCTTTTTTTTTTATAACAAAAATAGCAGAGAATATTGACAATGGTTATATAACTTATATCCTTCCCTTGCATGAGTCATAAAAAATGGAAACTCTCTTTGCCCATGGACTTTCTTTAGGAAACCATGAAATATTATCGCCAGCAATCGCACACCATCTTAAATTCCACAAAGCTGCTGCCAGATTTTCATCACCAGTGTTAAAAATCTCACAAATCTTTAATTCAATATTAGGATCTTCACTGTGAATAAGGTGTTCGTATACACTCTTCTTTTCTTGAAGAGAATCATTGTCCTCTGAAATCATGCGCATACTCAATACCTGTAGTGCCTCCATCCCTGTACTGAAAAGCTCTTGATCTAGATAAGTAGCAAACACAAGATGACAAGTTGTTGGATCAGGTTGGACTTTCTCACGGTGCATACACTCAATGACAAATTCAACTACATCAATGAATGCCTGTCAAACCATGCCAACAACCACACATTTACTTAATTAGTCTTTGTTATTGTTCCAATCATAGTTAATATATTCAATTTATCCTACTTAAAATTACTTTATCACTTGCTTCTTCCAGAATAGTGTTGAAAAATACAACTTCGGCCTCGATTTTATCTTCACACAATTGTTTCAATAACTTCAGAACTTCGTTAAAATTTTCATCTGCAATGTGAACCTAGGAAGAAAGAAGAAAATATCAATATAGTAGACTAAAGAGTAAAAATTCCACAAATATAGTTGTATGAAAGAAATATACTAAGAAGGTAAATAATATTTATTTAGAACACAAAAAACAAAGGAAGATTTCAATCATCTTGGATAGCAAAAAACTTTCCTGTTGATAATACAAGGACTCCTCGCATTACAATGTTAATTTTATGTATATTTTGATAATACTATTTAGTATTTCGTGTTCATATTAGTTAATTGTCTAGAGTGATTAAGGTCATATCAGACTGCAGAGAGATCGGTGATTCATCACGGGATGAGAAGACAAGGTCAGAATTGTTGGCTGCAAAAGCGAACTGCTATCACCAGATCTGGTAGATCTGATTGATCACTCTATTTGATCTAGATCAACACTCACACGATAGACAGTAAGTTTTGGAGAGAAAAAGAACTCAAGATTTTATAGTGGTTCCACCAAAAATTGGTGTACATCCAGTTGTCCACTCTATATGGTGTATGTTGATGGTGTCTAACCTATTACATGCAAGATAGGTTTTGAATCTCTACATTGAGATATATATAGCAAGTTTTTTCATGCAACGTCTAGGCGTCGCATATGCGCCCATGCGGTCCAGCGCATGTAGGTGTTTGTCTTCATGTGCTGAACCGGATTAGGCGGATCCGGTCCGGACCGGATCCACCTAACCCATTAACCCATTAATTGTTATTTTAAATAAGGAGTGAGGTTTTAAAAACCCTAACTCCTCTTTTTTTACCCTATTTCTTCTCTTTTCTTCCTTTCTTTTCTCAATTTCCAGCACTTCTCCCCCACCCATTTCCTCTACCTCCGGCCACCACAACCTTCGGCCACCTCCGGCGACCTTCTATGCGACGCCTAGACGCCCCATGCGGTCATGCGACCAGGGCCATCGCATGACCGCATGGTCGCATGAAAAAGCTTGATATATAGTGTTATTATCTTGGGCCGATCCAAAATAATGACTCCTTAATTGGCCCATTAACGGGTACCAATTAAACCAAACAGTCTCCACACTCCTTATATCTCTCAAGCGACTTAAACCTCAGCAAGAATAGAAAAGTTTGTGTTAATCAAGCGATGACTTGATTACCCCCAAGATCGACACCCAATATAACTCTCAAATTACCAATATACCCCCAACAATCTCCCACTTGGAGTCTGCTTACCAATTACCATCACCATCAGCTAAGGCAATGCAGAGTCTTAGCTTCCCAATACTCAGCAACTTGGTAAGCATATCATCAACATTCTCAAATTAAGATCCCTTTCTCAATCAACTCCCTGATAAAGTGATATTTGTGCCTGATATGCTTGGACCTTGAATGGAACATAAGATTCTTTGCTAAGTAAATAGCACTCTGACTGTCAGAAAAAAGAACTGAATTTTTCTAACCAAAACCTAATTCAGTGAGTAACTTCAAGCCAAATCCTCTTTTTAGCTACATCTATGCCCTGGGAACGATTGGCATTTTTGTAAATAATAAAAAACATATATTTCATAGAAAAATATATATTTAATACAGATTAATACTTAAAACAAGGTTTTGATGGTCGCCTGAGCTCACCGTAGGTATGGGTACGTATTGGGGGTAGTCGGGGGAGGATTGCTAGGGTTTTGGAAACTTCCCTGCGTTTTCCAGAGTCTGGAAACATGCTAAATAGTTATTTAAAAATAACTCAAGTGTATCGAATCTGGGTCCAGGCCCGACTCGGATCCGGTTAGGCCCAAAACCTAGAGGCGCTTTTCATGAGGCAGCGCACTATGACAATCTCATCATTTATGACCAAGGTTTAAAAACCGACGGTTAACTGGTGGTTAACCGGCTGACCGGTAAAAAATCCAAAACCGGTAGCCGGTTAGTTGGAGCGGGTTTGTGGGTCTATGGGTCGGGTCTGACCCGTACCAAATATCCGACCCATTTTTTAAAACCAATAATTTATTTTAAGACCAAAAATTTATTTTAAGGTCAAAAATTTATACATTGGTCCATGAAAAAAGCTATATTATTTTTAATAAAAGCTCCTCCCACTCTTAAGACTTCATATTTGTTTTAGACAAAATGAATCTTTATTTATAGACCAACCTTCTTTGTGTTTTTTGAATTCTATCGATATGGGACTAAAAAAGTGTAGTTAAAAATATTATAAAATATTCTTTGTACTTTTTATGAATGTGGGACTAAATAAAGTGTACATGCATGTATAATTACTTTGTACACTTTATATCAATACATGCATGTACACTTTATAATAATACATATTATAACCGGAAAACCGGTCAGCCAGAACCGGTTACCGGTTACCGGTTAACCGGTTTTTAAACCTTGTTTATGACTCCCCTAATACACTCTTATAACTGATCAACAGTATAAATATGAGTGGACCCAAGGATAGAGAGGTCATTATGCTATTTTCATGAGGTACTTGTTCCTTTTCTTTTCTTTTCTTTTTCTTACTTTTTTTCTTCTTGAAAATTCTTCTAGAAACATCTAATGTCAGATCTGGTGGAATCCAATCTGAAATCCTTGTTCCATTGGTGGATTACTGGATTCCAGTGGAAGATTGATTGAAGTAAGATCTGATCCCACCTCAACTCAACTTTCATCGATAGTCAATTGTGGAGAATCGACTCAATTATTAGCTTAAATAATATTGTTAGTAATTACTGTTTGAATTATAATCAGTACATTTACATAACCAATTCAGTTATTAAATGAATGCATATATATCTCAATTTAAGATATGGAGAAGGACTAACTTTGGATATGTATAAGCTTATGACAAAGACCGTAACAAACAGAATAAATAAGGTATTGCCACAACTCATATCACCAAACCAAACAACCTTCATTAATAACAGACTAATATCAGACAACACCCTACTGGCAGACGAAATGCTCTATGGATATGGTAGAAAAAGAACCCCTAAAAGGTGCTGCCTAAGTATTGATCTCAGAAAAGCATTTGATATTATAAAATGGGAGGCAATAATTGCTACACTAAAAGCATATGGTTTCTCACTTTCTCCCCCTCCCTAAGCAAGATAATGTGGAATTGTATATCAACTGAATCTTTTTCATTTCTAGTGGAAGGTACACCAACCTCCCCTTTCAAGAACCAAAGAGGAACAAGACAAGGGGACCCCTATCCCCAATCCTCATTGACATAGTCATGGATGTACTGAGTAGATTAATTGAAAGGGAGATAGAGGCAAAAAGATTGACACCTATAAGGTTAATGGAGCAACCTCTATATCCCACCTAATTTATACAGATGATGTCTTGATTTTCTTTAAGGCAAACATTAAGTCCCTGGATGTAATTAAGAAAATCATGAAGAAGTTCTCATCCTTCTCTGGATTAGAGGTTAATGTTTCAAAAAGCTCAATGACTCTATCAAAAGTTTGTGATGATGACCAGTCAGTTCAAAACATCCTAGGTTTTTCTATCAAAGCACTCCCACTCACATACCTAGGACTTCTAATAACAGGGAAAAAGAAGTCCTATAACCAATGTTGGAAGCTGATCCAACCCATTGAGACAATGTTGGCAAAATGGAAGGGGAAGTGCCTCTCTTATGGGGGAAGAATTCAATTAGTAAATTGGATTCTTCCTGGGAAATATACATACTGGGCACAAGGCACAGCATTACCAGAATCAGTAACAAATAAGATAAGGAAATTAGCCTATAATTTCATATGGGATGGAAGAAAGGGAATCCCATGGAAGCAGATGATCCTCCCCAAAGTAGAGGGAGGCTTAGGGGCTAGAAACCTAAAAATCATAGTACTAATCATAAATAACAAAAGAATTGCAAACTTCTGGACAAAATCAGAACACATGGACCCAAGATACATAAAAGGAAAGGCCCTTACAAATATCCATATCAGGAGCTCCATTGACTCCCATTTTTGGAAATATGTAATGGCAGACAACCCCAAAGCTCTTGCACTAGTTGAATGTAGGGCCAATTATACAATCTTCTGGAAAAATGGAAACCCAATTAGGAAACTTGCAACAATATGTGAGGAGATCAGGGATAAAAGCCATAAGGATACTCTAGCTGAAGGAATATGTGCTCATAAACCCACAAAATTTTCCATACTCCTATGGTGGATAAAGTGGGGACACCTAAACACCTTTATCAAACTAAATGGATGGGGTATGCCAATCCAGCCCACCTGTTTATTATGCAATATAGAGAATTGATGAAGCACGTAATCTGCTACCAGGGGGCTCGCGGGGTTGCGAGGAGGGCCGGAGGCTCTGGAGTCCACGACGCGCGCTCTACATCAAATACCTGCAGAGAGAAGGGGAATCGATGACTCAGCTTAGGAGTCGACGATTCGGGCTCCTAGGTATGCTCTGGTTAGAGTGTGTGTCAAGTAGAAGTGGGGAATGAAAGATGAGAATGGAGGACCCCCAAGGACCCCTTTTATAGGGTCCTTGGGGCGTTTCCCCATTCAATGTTCCGGGGCCCACGTCATTATGGCGCCCGGTTAATGGTGCCATAATGGCGTGGGCCATGTCAAGTAACGCCTGGGAATCGGCGACTCAGGTATGGGAGTCGTCGATTCAGGGTGGAGTCATCGACTCCTCGGGAGTCAGGTTGTCAGTCTACCAGAACTGACAAACTTGGTCCGGAATCGATGGCTCTCCTCTGGAATCGGCGACTTGGTAGTCCCAATCGTCCTTTCCCAGTGTTGACTTGAGTACTTGACGTAGACATTTGCCCGCAACCGTGGAGCTTTCCGGGGGTTCGGCATAAAGCGACGGAACCCTAGTCCTTGTTGAAGGACGTTGCTGGGAGTGACTGACGTAATCAGGCATGTCTCACCAAGAATGAATCCAGAGCCCACCTATTTTTCAATTGTTCCTACTCTAGAGCCATCCTGCTCCCCCTTAGTTGAAAACTTAAATAACATTTTCTGGAAGATACTAAAAATACCCACTCCAACCACCACTCACCCAGATATTAGAATAAGGAAACTAACTGAGGCATGTCAAAAACTGTCACATCACTCCCTAATTTGGGGACTATTTTGGAACATGATTGGATCCTGAAGTTGGCACATATGGGCAGAAAGAAATCGCAGATGGAAACAACATATTCTCAGACCACCAGAAACAATGCTAAAGGAGGTAATCAAGGACATCAGCTTATCCTTCAAGCATGAGTGCCTTAAGAAATGTTGTTGTTATCCCTTGGAGACTAGTACAATGTATGTTGTTGACATCCCTTGGAGACTAGCACAATGCATGTTGTTGTCATCCCTTGGAGACTAGCACAATGCAGATATGGGAGACCAACCTCCGGAGGCAAATAGTCTAGAGTTTTCTTTAAGCAATATGGTTGTGTGGAAAGTGTCACAATATCCATATTTATATTTTATGCTTATTTCCATTGTATTTCAGGGCAATACCCTTCATTTTTCATTAAATGAAAACATTTAACAGCTTCAAAAAAAAGGACTAACTTTGACCCCCCAACTTATTTACATAATTTGTTACTTGATATGAAACCTTAAGGAGATCTAAGAATATGTTGCAAGAAATAAGAGTGAACACAATAAGGATATCATATTAAACCTAAATGATATTATAAGTTTATACTTACGACACACAAGTCGAACCAAAAGTTATGTATGACATACCTTTATTAGATTACTATAAATACATGATGTAGGCAGGAAACCATTACGAAACATAAGTGACATCAATGAATACGCAGATTTAGGACTATTTGAAATACTGCAACTGAACAACATGATTGAATATGTTGCCGCATCTAGTGGAATTTCATAAGATCTCATTTTCTTGAAAAGTTGTATAGCTGTATTATTCTGCATTATTATAAAATAATTGAGTCAAAAGCAAAAATAAGAAAACAAGAGAGATGGCCTATGAAATATGATAAAGGAAATAAGATCTGAATTACAGTGGTAAGGCAAAACAAGAATGGTATGAATCGTGTATTTGGTAGTGGATCACTAAAGAGAATACAAAACTAACTAATTACATTATTAGCTAAAATAAAGTAATTCTAATAAACTACTCATTAACAAAATACAATATGGTGCCTATCAATTACCTCTTTGGCCTTGACAAATGCATGTAGAACAATATTGTAAGTTAGCGTTCCAGGGTAAGCATCCGTGAATAACTTTTCAGCCAAACTCAAATACTGCAGAAGCTCATCTATAATTCCCTCAGATGCCAAAGCCCTTATCTGAAAGAAATATGCTATATAGATAATAAAAAGATGAATTTTATATTCTGCAGTCAAAAATTTATCTTTTCTTGCAAACGATCAATTTTGACTTTCATTAAGAAACAACAAAAGTTAACTAGTAAATTATATTACATCAACTATGCTATATTACTAACACTACTACTCTCAAAATGATGCAGTCCATGGTCTTATTAATTATTATGACCAAGACCTGAGGTATATCACAAATAGGGGTATTCATGAGTTCAATGAAGAGTAAGGTGGGCCCAGAAGCCTTGAATTGGCCCATGATTGGCTTGACCAAGGTCAAGCCCATTCTTATTCTTCTTATAAGAATTGGACTCACATCATTGGGTTGTCCATTTACCAATGATGTGAGTATAAATACAGTGGATCCAAAGAAGGAATCATTATTGAATATTGTGCACTTGAGATATTACTCCTTTACTCTTACTTTGCCTACTGTTCTTACTTTTTCTATCGATTTCTACTCCTCTTCTTGGTGGATTCCAAGATTTCTTTCTACTCTCACTCTTCTTCATGCACTTCACTGATCTGTTCTCAGAGCATTCGCTGCATCAGGTAGTATCAGAGCTCTGGTTTCGGGATGCTACTACTGCAATATCTGAGAACAACCACATCTCGCGTTAGGAATGGTAAGTTATAAACAAAGCCATTGCGGATCTCACAACTGCAATGCGGAATTGTTTCGGGGACCTTAGAAGGATCATTAACTCACGTATTGATTCTCCGATCCACCTAATCAGCCGACAGGAAGGATGAATAAATTTGGATTAGCCACTGGTCGTATTTATGGAGTGTTCTATCAGCGTTGCCCTCAGAAAGTGCCGATTCAGACTTATCACAGGCGGGGACGTAATCCAGTAGTGGACCCTCCGATCGCTCGACGATTACCGGAGATAGGTGCCCGGACTTACCAGCGTCGACCGACTGAACCTCTGATCATCACTTATCAGAGGCGCGTAGGAGGTGCTCGGGAACAATTTGAAGAGCTACTGAATGAAGAGTCCTTTGAACAGTTTGATATTCTAAGTCGGTTGATATCGGCAAAACAGGTCGGATTCCGGCCAACTTCGTTTCCTGTTTTGGATGCTAAGGAGGGGAAAACTTACCAAAACAGGAAGGAGAGTCTAGGTGAACCCAACGACCTGATTGGGGGCCAAACGGGTGAGCTCCGGCAACATGGAGGACGATCTCCGACGAGGAAAGAGAGGTGATTTTTTTTAGGGTTTTTGAAAAGAGGGGTAATGGGTTTAAATAGAAGAGAGGTAACGAGGAAAAAAAATATAGTCAACACACCATTAGATTTTTTTACTGTCTATAAGATATGTCTACCAAATTGCACCCTATATTGCATCATCAATCTTTTAGCACATTTTATTTAAACTATGAAAACGTACAAAATAACATGATAAACTATGGAAAAAAAATATTAAAGATGGCAAAAGAATAAAAGTACCAAATTCTCCAATGTATAGGAACTATGTTTTACTCCATTTCTAATCATGTCAAACTCAATTTCACGCACTCGTTGTTTGAGAATATCTTGAGAGAAAATATTTGCATCTTCATATGGCACATTGACTCTACAGAATAAATTAAAAAGAAGCTCATATGTTTTACCATTCAATTTGACATTCAAATACTTCATTTTACTAAAAATCTGGAGAGCACGTTCAGGATTTTCCTACAACAAGGACATCATGTCAAAAATAAAAGAATAATAAATGCATAAATCATTAATTTATTCACGAAACAAAAAAATGGATACTTTAAAAAAAAAAAATTTCAATTAATAAAATAGAAAGTTTAGGCATAGTCCGTTTACAAAGATTTTGGGTATGACAAATCATATACACATTAATTTTATATAGCTTTCTCTATTATATGGAGTTTATTCCTCATAGGCCCAATAACTCTCATTAGGCTGGAGAATAAAATCGAATCTTATTCTAAGGTACAAATCCCTAGAAAACAAACTGATGTAACACACACGGATGGTTCCAATTGTGCTCCTAATTCACATGGGAGCGCAATTACCCTTAACTAGTTCAAGGGTTCATCTCAAAGGTAGTACCCCACCAATTAGGATGAAACATTAATAAAGAATAATGGGGGACAATAGAGTTATGTTTTATTCCTCAAGGTATTATTCTCTCTCCCACTTTCTTCTCTACTTTATTTTCTCATCGCATTCTTCCTCTCAGGTGGAATTCAGATCTGAAATTTCCTCTAATAATGATGGAATCCAAGGTTTATCAATTTCATTGCCTTAGTAGTTAATCACAGAATCATTAACTACATCGCAAACCCAATGCATATATATATATTAATGCTATTATAATATTAAATAGATTCTGAATATTCCATTGTTACAAATCACCAAGCGCTAAGGAAGTGCTCAATCACCTCAGGAGAGTAGGCAAGGCCCAACTGCAGTAGAAATCTTCAATTATCTCCGAAAGGAATCTAGTGAATAAATGATTGAATTGTAGGGCTAATCAAGGTTCGGGATGCTCCTTTGCGCGATGCGCCACAACCAGGAACATCTGTGCTTTTACAATAGTGCCATTTTTGTAACTATTTTTAAAATAAGCAAAATAAAAGTATTTTTATAAATCAATCCCTAAAATATAAGGGTGAGAACGGGGTCACGGACGGGCGCCCCTCCAGTCTCGAAAAACGGGGCGCGGAACGGGGCAGGTCAAGTGCCCTATTCCCCCTGCTCCGAGACCCGCCCCTGCCCCGACGACTGGGGCGCGGAATGGTGCGGATCCGGGGCGACCAACTCCTAATTACCTACAAAATAAATTAAAATAAAAAATTTGCAATAATTTTTTTGAAATGATGGCGAGAAGCAACATTCCGACATTCGTCTTCCCAACAAACTTACTAATCCAGGGAAGAAACCTCTCCTTCTCTCTGGACCCAGAAACGCTCATCTTCTGAATCTTCCTGATAACAACCGGTGACGATTGAACCGACACCGACACACCATTGCAATTCTGTTGCTGTAAAACCAGATTTTACAATGATCTGTAACTTCCCGTTCTAAGCCCCATCGCCCCCCCTCCAAAATCACGACACTCCTTCTCGTCATCCCCTCGTATGCCCCGAATACCCTCTCCCATCCACAGATCTGTCCGATGAAGCAACCAATCTGGATTTCGATGCGATCTTGCTACGGGGACTAATTTCGGACAACCATAGCACAGACAAATAGATCGCACAAGTAAAGCAGCGCTCGAGATCAAGATCGATCGGTCGATCACACCCGTAACCGAATCGAAAATACGTTTTTTTTTTAATACCTTCTTTCTTTTCACGAAATGACAAAAAGAAAGGGAAAAAAACCTGTCTCTCTCTTTCGTAGGAGGAGATCTCGGACGGCCAATCCGATGCAACCAAAGAGCTCCAGTTTCGAATCTGGAATTTTGGGGATTTGGAAGAAGAATCTGGGAGTTTTTTTGATGAAGACTTAATTTTTTTTTTTAATTTTAAAAAACGGGGCGACCTGGGTTTGAGCTTGCCCTGAGACCCGCCCCGGAATATGACTGGGAAAACGGGGCAAAAAAAACAAAAATGGGGCAGATATTCTGCCCCACCACCGGGGCGCAGAACGGGGCGGGACCGGGGCAACCCGCCCCGTTCTCACCTTTACTAAAATATAGACATGACAATAAAATAATCAATTAATTTTTTTAGTTAAAAATATATCAGATAAAAAAATGATTATAATACATATATTTTTATAACTCCCTATAATTCATTGTAACACTCTATAATTTATTTAACACATACATTTATTTAGTCCCATATTAATAGATTTTTTTTTGAAAGCAATTAAATTTCATTAAAATAAGGGTAATAACCAAGTTACATAAAGTATAAAAGTAAAAAACAGAAGTAAAAAAAAATGAGCAAGAAGTTCAATGACTCTCTCTCATTGGCTATGTAGTCTAGTTATACAGTAACTAGATACGCTGCTTCAGGAGGTTGGTCTCCCATACTTCCATCATAGATGTCTTTAAAAGGTGACAACAACTCTTCTTGTAAGACTCCGAATCAAAGGAGAGACTGATGTTTTTAATGACCTCCTTAAGGACTACCTCAGGAGGTCTACTAATGTGTTGTCTATATCTTTTATTTCTTTCCGTCCATATATGCCAAGACAAATACCCAATAACATTCCATAGTGTAGCACCCAAGGGGGAGAATGGTGCATAATTTTCTGCACAACCTCCGTCAGATCCCCCAATTTAATATCTAGACTGGATTGGGTGAGAACTGAAATATTCATTATTTTTCAGAAGGCAAGATTCAGGTGCTCAAAAGAATTGCAAACTTTTGGACAAAATCAGACTCAATCTTTAATACATGGATCCAAGAGAGATACATAAAAGGAAGAGCCCTCACAAACATCCTTATCAGGACCACCATTGACTCCCATTTTTGGAAATATGTAAAGGCGGACAACCCCAAAGCCATTGCACTAGTTGAATGTAGGGCCAATTATACAACCCTTTGGAAAAATGGAAACCCAATCAGGAAACTTGCAGCAATATGTGAGGAGATCAGGGATAAAAGTCATAAGGATAGCCTAGCAGAAGGAATATGGGCCCATAAACCCACAAAGTTTTCCATATTTCTATGGAGGATAAAGTGGGCACACCTAAACACCTTTATCAAACTAAATGGATGGGGCATGCCAATCCAGCCCACATGTTTATTATGCAATATGGAGAATGAATCCAGAGCCCACCTATTCTTCAATTGTCACTACTCCAGAGCCATCCTCCTTGCCCTGGTTAAAAACTTAAATAACATTTTCTGGAAGATACTAAAAATACCCACTGCCACCACCACTCACCCAGATATTAGAATAGGGGACCAGCTGAGGTATGTCAAAGGCTATGTCACATCCAAGGTTCCGGGTGCGCGCGCATATGCGCGCATTATGCGCGCATATGCGATGATGCGCCCCCAGAGGGAGATGCGCCAGGCGCATCTCCCTTAGCCGGATCCGGGTAAAATCCGACCCGGATCCAGGCCTGTTTTAAGTTATTTAAATAACTTAAAACAGTGTTTTGTTTTTATTTTAAAAAAAAAGGCAAAAAAAATTTATTTTAAGACCTTATAAATTTTTAGTATAAAAATTTATACATTGGTCCATGAAAAGAGTTATATTATTTTTAATATAAGCTTCTCCCACTCTTTAGACTTCATATTTGTTTTAGACAAAATGAATCTTTATTTATAGACCAACCTTCTTTGTGTTTTTTGAATTCTATCGATGTGGGACTAAAAATGTGTGGTTAAATAAATTATTATTATAGAGTATTTTTTATGTTGTAGATGTATTAAAGAAGGCCCAGCCCAGCCCATTACGTTGTTATTTTTTAAAAGCCTCTTGGGTTATTTATTATTTTCTTTTTATAAAAGCCTCTCTTTTATAAGTTTAAAGAAACCCTAGCCATTTATAGAGCTATATTATTACGAAAATACCCCTAAATGATTAACCGGTTTTTAAACCTTGGCGTTACAATGAATTATAGGGTGTTATAATAGTTAATAAATATATGTATTATAATAATTTTTCTATCCAATATATTTTTAACTAAAAAATTTAATTAATATAATTTAGATATATAAAAAAATATTAATTTCCTATAGTTTTATAAATATTTACGAAAATGTCACTGGCGCATCTGAGCGCATATGCACGCATATGCACGCATATGCTCAGATGCTCCAGGCGGCGGCGCATCGCGCAGAGGCGCATCCGGAACCTTGGTCACATCACTCTCCAATTTGGGGACTATTTTGGAACATGATTGGATCCTTATGTTAGCACATATGGGCAGAAAGAAATCGTAGATGGAAACAGCATACTCTCAGACCACCAGAAACAATGTTAAAGGAGGTAATCAAGGACATCAGCTTATCCTTCAAGCCTGAGTGCTTCAAGAAAAGTTGTTGTCATCCTTTGGAGACTAGCACAATGCAGATATGGGAGACCAACCTCCGGAGGCAGATAGTCTAGAGTCTTTCTCTAGGCAGCATGGCTGTGTGGAAAGTGTCACAATATTCATATTCATATTCATATTCATATTTTATGCTTATTTTTATTGTATTTTTCAGGGCATTGCCCCTCATTTTTCATTAAATGAAAACATTTAACAGCTTCAAAAAAGATTCAGGTGCTCAACCAACGGAATTAAGAGAGATCTGGAATAAGAACAGTTGAAGAAAAGATAACTCCTAGATTCATATTCCAGATTGCATAACAAGCAAGCAGAAGGTACTTGCACTTTCCAACTTCTTAACTTCCTGAACGTGTTTAGGTGAACCCATTTCACCCTCCACATGAGAATAGAGAATTTTATCGGCATCTTCGACCAAATTCTCTTATATAACATGTCTTTATGTTTTCTATCTTTAATACTTTCCACCATTTCCTCCAACTTGCTTATCGGAGTACCAGATCTCCACACAATCGTACTATTGGCCCTATAATCCAAACATTTATCAATTAGATTCCTTTCTGAGATAAAAGTTTTCAGAAATGCGAGTCTACAGTAGGCCTGATTTGAATATTATTAAGTGTTTTTTCCCTTAATATATCTATCTTGGATCTATTTTACCAAAATAGAATCACTCTTATCCCAGTACTTTGGGGCTCTTTTAATATTGGCTGCAGTAGTGATAATAGGTGGATCTCTAACCCCTAGACCTCCTTCCGCCTTGGGAAGGACCCATTTGGGTCCATGGGATCCCTTTCCTTCCAACCCATATAAATTTATAAGCTAACCTTCTCACCTTGTTAGGTACAGAATCAGGGATCAAGCTTTTTGATTTGTCGCATATGCCCCCCATCGCATATTTGGGGGGTCGCATATGCCCCCCATATCCGGGTCGGATCCGGCTAAACCCGATCCATTAACCCAATTAGAAAATATTAAAAATGAAATAATTAAATGAATTATATAATTTTTTAACAACTTAAGGACCTTATACAAAATACCCAATTAAATAAAAAAACCCTAAATCCTAAATCATTTACAACGAAACTACTGAAATAGTGAAATCAGTTTGCAACCGGGAAAAACTACAGAAGAACTACTGAAATCGACGAAGGATTTCCGTTGCTGCTTGCCTGATTCCGCTGCTACTGAAATTGACGAAGGAAATCGCGTTTCCTGACCGCTGCTTCCAAGGTAGAAATCGCGTTTCTACTTTCTAGATGGGTATACCTAACGTGTAGTACTGTATTTTGCATAAGAAAAATAAATATCGCATATTGGACCGCATATGCGACCGTCCCAGGCATCGCCTGGTCGCCTGGCCGCGTCAAAAAACTTGTCAGGGATAGTCATACCTTGTGCCCAATAGGTTTCCAACTATTATCCAATTAACTAGTTGTATTCTCCTTCCAAAGGAAAGAAATTTCCCACTCCATCTTGCTAAGAGCACCTCTATTGACTGGATTAGTTTTCAGCATTGTCCAAATAACTTTTTCTTGTGATTGGTAGTCCCAGATATAATATGAGAGCATTAAATGGCCCAAATGGTAATTAGTCAAGGATATGATAAGGAATTATTGATTCTCTCAAATGGCCCTAATGCTGAAACTGATCCTTACTATAAATAAGGATGTCATCAAAGTACACCACCACACAAATACAAAAAAATGGTCGAAGGATTTGTCATGAGTCTCATAAATTTACTAGGGATATTAGACAACCGAAATGGCATGACCATCGACTCAAATAGTCCATGCTTGATTTTAAAGGTTGTCTTCCATTCATCTCCAGGCTTAATTCCAAGGTTTCCTATGCGGTTATGCGATTGGCATTTATGCATACACGCATATGCTAGCTTAAGCTATAGCTTAATTGGAATTATGCAGGTTGTTTTTTTAGTTTTTTTTAAAATATTATTATTGCAATATACATCATAGATAATTAGATATGTAATACAAAATAAATATTTTAAATACTTAATTAGAAGTACACACCTCTAATTCCAAAATAAATGAGTAACGAGTTCCGATTCTCAACAAAGTACCAACTAAAATCCACATACCGCATAATTTATTTTATGTGGGTGTTATGAAACTGCATAACAGGTTAAGCACCGCATAAGCGCGATTAAGAGGCCGCATAGAAAACCTTGCTTAATTCTAATATGGTGATAACCACTTTTCAAGTCCAGTTAGATCATCTAACAACTCATTAATTCTGGGGATAGGAAACCTATATTTAACCATTATTCTGTTGATAGTTCTGCTATCCACACACACTCTGAAATCCTCATTTTTTAGAACAAATAAGGCAGGTACAGCAAATGGACTCTTCCTGCATCTGATAAGAGTATACGATCAGCTTGCAACAACTTATCTACTTACTCTTGTAAAATTTCAGCTTCTCTTAGACTCAATCTGTGGTGAGGCAGGTTGGATAAGGGTGACCCTGGAATAAAGTCTATTTGGTGCTCTATTCCTCTGACAGGTGGTAAAGTGTCAATTGTCTCTTCCCTAGTGATTTCTTTAAACTCTTCCATAAATTTTTTTTACTGCCACAAGAATGGTGTTTGTGGCTGGTGTATTCTGTGGGTGTAGGACTAGTGAGTGCTAACCCTCCTTCCTCATTTATCGCCATTATGAAGGCTGATCTTCTCTGTAACAGAAAGTTATATTCTTTCTGTTTTGGACCTTCTTCATGGGGAAGTGGCATTAATGCAATTCTCATAAAGGTTAGGTTCCCTCAGGACAACAATTCTAAACTCAAATAGAAACTTTGGTCCCTGCCAGATCACAAGAAAAATTAGCAATAATGCATATGTAGTGGATCTACCTGAAGAGTTCTTAATATCTTTTATATTTAATGTGGCTGATCTGTACAAGTACTACCCACCAGATAGCAGTTATGATCAACATTCGAGGTCGAATGCTCTTGGAGAAACAGTGCCTGATGAAGGACATTCCCAAGAGTATAGTAGGCAGGACAAGTCTGGAAGGCAAGGACTTTGTCCATTATAAGGCTGGAAGGCAAGGACCTTCCTATTTTTCTCTAAAGCTGTTACTATTTATTCTTTTCATTGTTGTCCATCTGATGTAGAATAAATCTCTGAAAACTGAGTAGAAGAATGAAAAGTAAGACACTTCTTCTGATCAGAATAGAAGAATACTTGGAATCCACCAAGATTTAAGATCTAGATCTAGGAAAAAGAATCAAGAACAGTGAAGAATAGGGAATACTTGGGAGAGAGTAAAGTATGTAATCCTTGTGATATGAACCATCACCATCTCACCAACCAGAAACTCTTGTTTCCTTCTTTTTATCTGCTGAAGCTTTATATTTACTGTTGGCGTAATTCAAAGCTTCTTCCATCTTCCACTTTTCTATAGATTTCTTGATTTTTCTCTATGATATCTTCCACCACAGGTTGATTAGAAGGAACATCGGAAATGTCACCTGCTTGTTTGGGAAAAGTTTAATGTTCAATGTTAAATCTTGGAAATCCTCAAGTCAGACTGTCAGAATGCTACATTCCAAAAGGAGGATTCAAGCAGTCCTAGACAGAAAAACACTCCAAACTCGGCAAAAGGATCTTTATTGGAGACTCCCAAAGATGCTGGGGGTAAGGACATTAACTCCTATCCTAACCAACCCCTAATCAAATGTTATAGATGCAATGTCATAGGACATAAATCTAATGTATGTTCTAAGTTAGGTTTAAGTTGCGCTATAGCGCCTAGCACCGGCAACCTGCGCTATGGGGAGATAGCCTGCTGTAGCGCCTATATAGAGCCAAGTGTAATTTAAAAAAAATCAGATATACATGAATATTAATAAACCCCAAGGTTCCGGGTGCGCGCGCATATGCGATGATGCGCCCCCAGAGGGAGATGCGCCAGGCGCATCTCCCTTAGCCGGATCCAGGTCGGATCCGGATAAAATCCGACCCGGATCCAGGCCTGTTTTAAGTTATTTAAAGAACTTAAAACAGTGTTTTGTTTTTATTTTTAAAAAAAGGCCAAAAAAAATTTATTTTAAGACCTTATACTAAAAATTTATACATTGGTCCATGAAAAGAGCTATATTATTTTTAATATAAGCTTCTCCCACTCTTTAGACTTCATATTTGTTTTAGACAAAATGAATCTTTATTTATAGACCAACCTTCTTTGTGTTTTTTGAATTCTATCGATGTGGGACTAAAAATGTGTGGTTAAATAAATTATTATTATAGAGTATTTTTTATGTTGTAGATGTATTAAAGAAGGCCCAACCCATTACGTTATTATTTTTTAAAAGCCTCTTGGGTTATTTATTATTTTCTTTTTTTAAAAGCCTCTCTTTTATAAGTTTAAAGAAACCCTAGTCATTTATAGATCTATATTATTACGAAAATACCCCTAAATGGTTAACCGGTTTTTAAACCTTGGTGTTACAATGAATTATAGGGTGTTATAAAAATTAATAAATATATGTATTATAATAATTTTTCTATCTAATATATTTTTAACTAAAAAATTTAATTTATATAATTTAGATATATAAAAAAATATTAATTTCCTATAGTTTTATAAATATTTACGAAAATGCCACTGGCGCATCTGAGCGCATATGCTCAGATGCTCCAGGTGGCGGCGCATCCGGAACCTTGATAAATCCTGTAATATTAATTCCATCAATTAACTACAAACCATGTAATATAGTCAATAAAGAGTAGCCAATAGTCAACAGTTTTAAAAGCCAAAATAACAAATTTTAGTGATCAAAATAAAGAGTAAAACCATTAGTCTAAAACTCTATTCTAACTCCAGATCAGACCCTGTTTAAAAAAAAATAAAAATCAAGATGAAAATCTGACCCTGTTTAAAAATTCAGATCCTAAAAAAAAATTTTAAAAATCCGATCAGACCATGTTTTTAGAAATTAGAATTATGATTCTAAGAGAGAGAAAATCAAGATCAGAATTCGGTTTATAGAATTTCGATTAAAAAAAATCAACAAAAAATTATGTTGCCAGCTCATAGCGTGGGGAGATAGCGTTGGCTACCCACGCTATGGGGTTTATAGCGTGTTATTCTATATAGCACACTATAAACCCCATAGCGCGCGCAACTTAAACTATGTCTAGGAGAGGAGGAATCAATTTCCATGATTGCTGTTCAGAAAAGTTGCCACATAATACAGAAGAGGAAATAGAATTACCAATTTACCAGAGCAAAAACATGGAGCTGATGATGGTCATCATTTGACTTGTGTGATCCACAGGCTGTGTTTAGTTCCGAGAGTAGCTAACATTGAACAGAGACACAATCTCTTTCGTACTAGAGGACTGTGAAGGGAAGGACCTTAGACATAATAATTGATAATGGGAGTACTGGCAACCTAGTGTCAGCCAAGGCTGTGGCAGCACTTAAATTACAGACTAAGAAGCACAAAACACCCTATCAGCTAGGCTGGATCAGACAAGGAGATGCAGTAAAAGTACATCAACAATGTTTAGTTCCTTTATCTATTGGGAAAAATTATGAGGAAAAGATATTGTTATTGTGTGATGTGGTGCCAATGGATGTTGCACATACTAGGGAAACCTTGGCATTTTGACACTGATGTCACATACAGAGGGAAACTGAACCAGTAAGTAGTACAAGTTAAAGATAGAAGAATAGTACTCCTGCCACTAGACCCTGAACCAGAAAAAAAGGAGTTAAACCTAGCCTGCTGGCTGGCTCAAGTGAAGTCTGAGTTTATGGGAGAGTTGATAAAAGAAGGTGGAGACCTAGCATTAGTTGTGTCTGAAGTACAGAGTGAAGGCAACAAGATGATACCAATATCGGTACAGAGAATATTAGATGAATTTCCAGAAACCAGCAGAGAGATGGATCACCTAAACTTGTGATATAGTCGATCTGTAAGGATCGGTTATGGGTTGTGATGATGAATTAATTCCTGGATTCCACCGGAGATTAATCGATCACAGATCTGGATTCCACCAGCAGATAAAACAGTAGAAGATGAAGAGAAAACGAGAAGAAAAAAGAGGAGAGAGAGAGAGTAAAAGTACCTTTAAAATCAAAAAATATATGACCCTTTATTTCCCCTCCTTAGCTTTATTTATAATAGCATCTCAACAGGTGGAAGGGAACCTGGTGAGATGAGCCCAAGGCTTTAATTAAGAGTAATTGTGCTCCTTGCCACAGCAAGGGCACAATTGGGATTAACCCGATTAGGATGTACTACATCAACTTGCCTCCACACAGGGCTATTGACCATCAGATTGACTTGATTCAAAGGTCCAGATTGTCTAACCTGATTCACTACAGGCTGAGTCCCAAAGAAGCAGAAATCCTTCAGGAATCAGGATTGAGTGTATCGGTTACTGAATAATGGACTGATAAAACCTAGCTTAAGCCCTTCTGCCCTTGTACTGTCCCAGCATTGTTGGTACCTAAGAAGAGTGGAGAATTTCGTATGTCTGTTCATAGCAGAGCTATTACCAAAATTACTGTAATGGTTCCCTATAACTAGAGTAGAAGAACTGTTAGATGAATTATCCGGATGGACCGGATCTAAAATATTCTCCAAACTTGATCTCAAGAGTGGATACCACCATTAAATTCGAATTAGACCCTAACAATTACAGATTTGTAATGCATATCTAGAATATTTTAACATTGAAAATGTACTTTACCAGAGCATTGCAGGCAGAAAGTAAAGCATTGCATGGATCTATTAACTTTTTGTAATTTTTATGAATTTGGTCCAGGAATGCTTCAGCTAAATCAAGATCAAAAACTTTGCTGCAACTAATTGATATAGCTGCGAAAGTCGAGTTACATGGACTCAATCTTCTTTTCACCATTTGTTTGACCTGCAAGATGCATGTAATGAAAATTTGTTCAAAATAAAAATATAATCATAATATATAGTATATACTTATAATTACATTACATTGTAACCCTAATTCGTGATTTGATTAATACAAAACTAACACCATGGCAGAAGAGAAAGGACGTACACCATCTTGGGTGGAACCTTTATTAATTTGTTTTCTTCTTTTCTTTTTTAATTCCTAATCGTTTAGCTAGGTAAATCGAGTGCCACCAACAATGTGAGGGAGTGTCTATCTTGGAGAGGTAATCAAGTCGTCGCTTGATTAACAGAAGGTCCTTATAATTGGATGGTCTTATGCATTGTATAATATCCTAAGTTATCTTACATGTTTTCCAAACCAGGTTATTATTTGCTCCACAATGTAGTACCACTAGGATTTCCTCTTTTTGTACCACTAGGTGTTTCCAAAAAACTGAGTCAACAGCAGGTCTGATTTGGTTCCTAACATACAGAACATACTTTATTGCTAGAATCTAATCCATCTCCTTAACTAAATGTATTTTTCTACTGTCTCCATATTATCAAAAAAAATCATGCACGCAAAATGGTATATGTAGATATTTCTTTAATAAGAAAAAACTAAAACAACTAAAATTTTAAAATATGCGCTGTCACACAAGAAATAAATAGAAAATATTTTTTATATAGATAGAAAAAATATTTGGCTTGAAAATAAAATTCAAAATCTTCTTACCATTTCAATGCCGTATTCAGGCCCCTTCTTTGGAACAATAGCTTTAATAAATGCATCATAGGTTCTTACAGTGGGCTTTATTCCCAAATCATACATCTGGAAGTAAAACATACAAAAGGTAAAAAATGATAATTGGTACATAACACAAAATTAGGCCAGTTGGGGGGAATAGTGGAAAGTATTAGAGATAGAAAGCATAAAGACATGTTAGCTGAGGGAATTTGGTCGAAGATGCCGACAAAATTCTCTATTCTCTTGTGGAGGGTGAAATGGGATCATCTAAACACGTTCAGGAAATTAAGAAATTGGAGAGTACAAGTACCTCCTGCTTGCTTATTGTGTAATCTGGAAGATGAAACTAAGAGTCATCTTTTCTTTAACTGTTCTTATTCCAGATCTCTCTTAATTTCGTTGGCGGAACAGCTGGATTTCGCTTTCTGGAAAATAATAAATATTCCAGTTCCTACCCAATCAAGTCCAGATATTAGATTGGGGGATCTGACGGAAGCAGCACAAAAGATTACGCGCCACTCCCCCCCTTGGGGGTTAATATGGAATGCTATTGGGTGCTTGTCGTGGCATATATGGACGGAAAGAAATAAAAGGTATAGGCAGCACATTAGTAGACCTCCTGAGGTAGTCCTTAAGGAGGTCATTAAAGACATCAGTCTCTCCTTTGATTCAGTGTATTACAAAAAGAGCTGTTGTCACCCTTTGGAGATATCTATGATGGAAGTATGGGAGACCAACCTTCTGAGGCAGCGTATCTAGTTACTGTATAACTAGACTACATAGCTAATGGGAGAGAGTCAATGAACATTTTGCTCATTTCTTTTTTACTTCTATTTTATTCCTATTCTCTATTTTGTAAACTTGGCATTAGCCTTATTCTAATGAAATTTAATTGCTTCAAAAAAAAAAAAAAAAAAAAAATAGGCCAGTCAATGGATATCCGAAATTAAATTTCATTTTCGAGGTAAACGAATTTGAATTCAATATCCGAAATGGATATCCCTATTATCCATCTATAATTATCCGAAATCGATTAAGATCCAAATTCAAATACGAACATCCGATAAAATATCCGGTTAAGTATTATATTTTTCAATATTTTTCAGACGAGTAGACGTGCATGCGATAGATCTGGTAGCGTCACATGAAGTATATGGGTATTTTGCAAAAAAAATACCGTGCAGTTTATAAATATTACACAAATACCTGTATTTTTAAAGTATTAAAAAAATATATATATAAAAACACTAAAAATAGTATTTAGTAATTGTAATTGTAAATTGTAATACTAAATATTACTTAGATTCAAGTATTTAGATTTAGGGTTTAGGTATTTAGATTGTAGCCACATCCAATTATGCTAATGTTTTCTGCTTAACAGAGAACATCCTTAATGGACTTGATTCCCTATTGACCACTAGTAGGGAATCAAGTATAAAAGGGGAATAGTGGTGAGGAGGTGTGGTTAGAACTTTTTTGAATAATATTGGAAACTAAGATTAAACTGCATAAAGCTCAGTCGATCAGGGACACGTTTGGACCAGAATGGGATTAGAATAATAATGTTGTCTCTTCCAGTCCTGCATCTTCAGACTCCATTTGGTTGTTTTGGAGAAAAAAAATTTGGACAATAGATATATTAGTTTCTCATCCTCAGTTAATTCATGCAAAATTGAAGAATTTCGGAGGTCTGATCTTATTCCATACGTCAGTATATAATAAGGCTACTTCTAAGAAGGACAGAAGGAAACTCTGGAATCTTCTTCAGCAAATTGGACCTATATCATCTTTTCCATGGCTTGTAGGGGGTATTTTAATGAAATAATGTCACCTGAAGAAAGGCAAGAATCTGGAACATAAAATCATGGGGGGCCTGCTGAGTTTATACAGGCTACGGATATAGCTCAGCTATTGGAGTTGGATTCAATAGGTGGATAGTGTACTTGGACGAATAACTCCCCAGGGCCAAATTTCACTCAAACAAAGTTGGATAGGGCTTTTGCAAACCAAACTTGGATTTATACTTGGCCTGGAGCAAGGGTGGAATTTCACAATGGAACCAGTGACCACAAAGCTATACTAATCACAATATCTCAGTTGAAGCCGTGGAAAAGGATGCCTTATCTATCCGCTCCAAGAGGAGAATACAAAAATAAAAGGAAGATTAAAGGAGCTTATGGCAAAAGAGGAGGCAGATCTGAAGCAAAGGAGTAAGGTCTCTTGGTTAAAACTAGGAGACAAAAACAACAGATTCTTTAGTATCGTCACAAAGCTAAGGAGATCTAAAAATTCAACCTCTAAAATTCTCGATACGGATAGAATTCAAACCACCTCTAGGGTTCTGTTAGAAGAAAACAGTGTTAAATATTTTAAAACTTTGTTCAGTAATTCAACCACCCAACGGCCGGAGGTTCCTGTCATTTTTCCTAGAGTGGTTTCTGAAACTATGAATAGGTGGTTGCTTCAGGCTCCATTAGAGGAAGAAGTAAGGACCGCACTGTTCTCCTTTAATTCTGGGAAATCCCCTGGGCCGGATGGTTTCACCTCGAAATTTTTCAAAAAAATTTGGGGATGTCTTAAAGGCCTAGTAATGGAGTGTGTAAGGCAATTCTTCAAAGGTAAACCTTTGTTGAAGTCTGCTAACCATACTTTCATCACGCTTGTGCCCAAAGTCTGATTTCAAACCGATATCATGTGTCAATTTGATTTACAAGCTGATGACAAAAATATTAGCAAATAGGATCAGTAAGGTCTCTAGTGAACTCATCTCTCCAAACCAAGCAGTTTTTATTCAAGGGAGGCTCATCTCGAATGATACCATTCTATTGGCTTTGGGAGAAAGAGAACTCCCAAGAGGTGTTGCTTGAGAATAGATCTTAAAAAAGCTTTTGACACAGTCAGTTAAGAGGCTATAATTGTCACCCTTGAAGCGTATGGATTTTCTCCTATATTCTGCAAAATGATTTGGAATTGCATATCCTCTGCATCTTTTTTGGTGTTGGTGGAAGGGACTCCAACGCCTCCCTTCAAAAGCCAGAGGGGGATTAGACAAGGTGATCCTCTATCTCCTATTCTATTTGACATGGTTATGAATATTCTAAGTAAATTGATACAGAGTGGAGTAAAAAACAAAAGAATAGACACTTATCAGGTGAATGGTGCTACTTCTATATCTCACCTCATGTATGTGGATGATATCCTCATATTTTCAAAGGGAAATACGAAATCACTTAATACAATTAAGGCGGTGCTTGAGAAATTCTCATTGTTCTCGGGATTAGAAGTAAATGCGAGCAAGAGCTCCTCCACATTCTCAAAAGTATGTGCAGAAGATCAATCTTTGCATAATATCTTAAGATATACTGTTAAAAGTTTACCCATAACATATCTAGGATTACTAATCACGGGAAAGAAAAAGTCATTTGGACAGTGAAGGAAGCTAATCCAGTCTAGAGAGGCGCTTTTAGCAATATCGAGTGGGAAATGTCTTTCCTATGGAAGGAGAATACAACTAGTTAACTAGATAATAGCTGGAAAGTATACTTATTGGGCGCAAGGTATGGCTATCCCTGACTCTGTGGCTAAGAAGGTGAGAAGGTTAGCCTATAGATTTATATGGGACGGAAGGAAAGGGATCCCGTGGGCCCAAATGGTCATTCCCAAGGCGGAAGGGGGTCTAGTGGTTAGAGACCTTCCTATTATCACCACTGCAACCAATATTAAAAGAGCTTCAAAGTATTGGGATAGGAGTGACTCTATTCTGGTAAAATGGATCCAAGATAGGTATATTAAAGGAAAGGCGTTTAATGATATACAAATCAGGCCTACTGTGGATTCGCAATTTTGGAAAGCTTTTGTTTCAGAAAAAAGCCTAGTGGATAAATATTTGGATTGTAGGGCCAATAGTACGATTGTGTGGAGATTTGGTACTCCGATAAGTAAGTTGGGGGGAATAGTGGAAAGTATTAGAGATAGAAAGCATAAAGATAAATTAACTGAGGGAATTTGGTCAAAGATGCCGACAAAATTCTCTATTCTCTTGTGGAGGGTGAAATGGGATCATCTAAACACGTTCAAGAAGCTGAGGAATTGGAGAGTACAAGTGCCTCCTGTTTGCTTGTTATGCAATCTGGAAGATGAAACTAGGAGTCATCTTTTTTTTAACTGTTCTTATTCCAGATCTCTCTTAATTCCATTGGCGGAACACCTGGATTTCGCTTTCTGGAAAATAATGAATATTCCGGTCCCCACCCAATCCAGTCCAGATATTAGATTGGGGGATCTGACGGAGACAGCACAAAAGATTACGCGCCACTCTCCACCTTGGGGGTTAATATGGAATGCTATTGGGTGATTGTCGTGGCATATACGGACGAAAAGAAATAAAAGGTATAGACAACACATTAGTAGGCCTCCTGAGATAGTCATTAAGGAGGTCATTAAAGACATCAGTCTCTTTGATTCAGTGTATTACAAGAAGAGCTGTTGTCACCCTTTGGAGACATCTATGATGGAAGTATGGGAGACCAACCTCCTGAGGCAGCGTATCTAGTTACTATATAACTAGACTACATAGCTAATGGGAGAGAGTCAATGAGCTTTTTGCTCATTTCTTTTTACTTCTATTTCTATTTTCTTTTCTTTTTTAAACCTGGCATTAGCCTTATTCTAATAAAATTTAATTGCTTCAAAAGAAAAAAGTATGGAGCCCAATGTAAGTACATCTATGATATAAGTAGACATAGTATTTAGTTATTGTAATTTTTTTGTTAGCTTTTATGTTGTTTCTTATTTTCTTTACGAAAAATCAAAATTTACCCCTTGCAACCAAAAGGATTTACTGCCAATTCCCAAATTGAGTTTAGCTCAAGATAAAAAAGTATGGTTAGAACTTCCATGTCATCATAGATGTCTCCAAAGAGTGACAACAACTCTTCTTGTAATATACTGAATTAAAGGAGAGACTGGTGTCTTTAATGACCTCCTTAAGGATTACCTCAGGAGGCCTACTAATGTACTGTCTATATCTTTTATTTATTTCCGTCCATATATACTACGACAAGCACTCAATAGCATTCCATAGTAGCTCCCAAGGGGGAGAGTGGTGCGTAATTTTTTGTGTTGCCTCCGTTAGATCCCCCAATCTAATATCTGGACTGGATTGGGTGGAAACTGAAATAGTCATTAGTTTCCAGAAGGCGAGATTCAGGTGCTCTGCCAACGGAATTAAGAGAGATCTGAAATAAAAACAGTTAAAGAAAAGATGAATCTTAGTTTCATCTTTCAGATTGCATAACAAGCAAACATGAGGTACCTGTACTCTCCAACTTCTTAGTTTCTCAGCTACTTAATGTCAAACATTTAATTTATTGAATGATGAAGATCCAGCTTTACGTTCATGGAAGAATGCCGGACAAGCCATTGATAGAAAGCAAGTATGAAAAATAAATGAGAACTGGTTACACAAGGATCGAACGATTTGTTTGAGCCTAGCCAAATCTGTGGCATTAGCTTGCTCTCAAGAGACAACTACTGGTTTGATTGAAAAGCTAAAAATGCATGCATGAAAAACCTTTTTCTGTAAACATTCTGCTAAAAGACATGTGTGACAAGTGACAACAAACCAAATGAAGAAGTTATTTAATATTTTTTTGTAAGAGTAAAATTCCATTAAATGGAAACATAAGCCCAGAACAATTCTGATCAAGCTTTTACATGCGGTTAGGCGTTCATGCGATGGAGCTGGTCGCATGAACGACTAGACGTCACCTAAAATAGGGTGGAAATTTTGCATAATTTCCCATGTATTTTTTTAATATTACTATAAATACCTGTATTTTCAAAAATATTAATAGAATATATATAGAATCATTAGAATAAAATATAAGTCTTAAGAAAAATTAAAAAGAAGTCTTAAGAAAAATAAAATGGTCCTTATGAAGTCTTATGAGCCATAGGGCTACCTGAAAAAGAGGGAGAAGAAAAAAATAGGTGGCTGGAAATGAGGGGGAAATGAGAGAAAATTGAGGGAATATGGTTTTAAACATAGTTCAAAAAGCGACAAAGCGCTCCCATTTTCCAGGGAGCGCTTTTTCAGCTTTGAGCGCTTTAGCACGCTTAAAGCTGAAAAAAGCGACAGTGGCATTTTGGTAAATATATGCAATTTTTTCGAAAATTGCATATATACCCCTGTATATATTTTTTTTTTCAAAACCTGTAAATATTTGCAATATTGAAAATCCTATAAATATTTTCAAATGAAAATAACATTTCAAATGAAATAAAAAACATTTCTTATTATTTTATTACACGTTTAACTAGACGGTAATAAAATAACATTTCCACCTTGCTGGAAATGT
The DNA here is from genome assembly GCA_001185155.1 of Zostera marina. Classification (NCBI taxonomy): domain Eukaryota; kingdom Viridiplantae; phylum Streptophyta; class Magnoliopsida; order Alismatales; family Zosteraceae; genus Zostera; species Zostera marina. Next base: position 209,416 of record LFYR01000779.1, read on the forward strand.
TATCTTACTACACGTTTACTCTGCAAACGTGTAGTAAAAACTGTAACATAACATTTCCAGCTTACTGGAAATGTTATCTTACTACACGTTTACTGCAAACGTGTAGTAAAAAGTGTAAAATAACATTTCCACCTTGCTGGAAATGTTATCTTACTACACGTTTACTGCAAACGTGTAGTAAAAACTGTAACATAGCATTTCCAGCAAGGTGGAAATGTTATCTTACTACACGTTTACTGCAAACGTGTAGTAAAAACTGTAAAATAACATTTCCACCTTGCTGGAAATGTTATCTTACTACAGGTTTACTGCAAACGTGTAGTAAAATGTGTAAAATAACATTTCCACCTTGCTGGAAATGTTATCTTACTACACGTATTTTTTATCATTTCCTATTTATAAGCTATTTTTAGGGTATTTTTTCCGGGTTAAACCCGACGACCCGACCAAACCCAACCGACCACCCGTTAAAAAAAAAGCGATTTGGAAAGCGCTCCTCCAGGAGCGCTTTTCCGCTTTAAGCTATTAAAGCGTCGCTTTTTAATCTATGGTTTTAAAACCCTAACCCTCATTTTATAAGATTTAAATGGGTATTTGGGTTAGGCGGATCCAACTGGATCCACCTAACCCACCCAGCGCCTGAAGGCAGATTGCCTACAGGCGTTGGGTCGCATGATCGCCTAGGCGATCGCATGTAAAGGCCTGATTCTGATTAGTGAGAGATAGACGACCCATCGACCGATTTAGCATTATTCCTAGTGATAAGATAACTAGAAAAGTTGCCTTAAGAGATAGGTCTCCCACAGTTTAAGTACTTGGATTTCTGATTGGGGACGCGACTTTTTATGGGTTTCCTGATTGAAAGACAAGCTTATGTACCTGATATTGTAGATTGTAAGTAATTTATCATTTTATCTAGCTGTTAAATTTCTAATTGCATAGTTTATATCTAGGTAACTTAGATGTTTTTAGGTTTTCGACATAAATTAAAGAAAAAGAAAACCCACTGCAAAAAAAATATTCAAATATCAAATAAATATTTATAACATTTTCACAATACCTGTATGATGAGTTTATCAGCTAGAGAATATTCATGATATCTAGCACATGTATGTATCAAGGTGTTGAATGACAATCTCAAAATCTCTGTAGCTGATAAAGACAAAAAACATCTATTTATTCAAATAAATTCTCCTCTCGTAGACTTTTCACACAAGTAAACAATATTCCCCTTTAAACAAAATAGACATACCTTTACCAACAGAAGGAATAGGATCACAAGAAGTATCAATTTTATAAGCTTCATTAAATATGTTATCAGATGATCTATTACTATCAAACTGATTTTCCATATTTAACGAAGCTAAATTATTTCCGTGGAAAACATCGTTAATCTCTGGCTTCTCTGCTCTTCCCTCATTTTTGGATATCATAGAACACATATTATCTTTATCCATAGCCAACTCGGATGAAAAATCATTTTTATATAATATAGGAATATCCAAACGTTTGATAATTTTTCCAAAAGGATCAATACCAACAGAGGCACTTCCTTGACGAAAGAGAGAGATCATTAATTGCAATACATTAAAAGCTGATTCCAAGTCTTTTAACTTTGAAAATGACCATATAAATTTATGCAGTGATACAACACATGGCTCGTAATATTTTTTAAATTCATTCCATATTTCATACACCAGAAAAAGATTCTTCTGTGCAACTGCAAGCTGAAAAATTACCATATATGAGAATTTGTATGATGATGAGTTGACAAATAGTGAACTACTGAACACAGAAAAGTTTGTTCTACAAATCTAGCCTTCTAGCTCTACCTGAAGGAAAAAGGTCATTTACAAGAGATTTTACAATCTCTTGAGTCTTGAAGGCTTACCTGATTTAACCACCAATGTCCCTCCTATGAACCCCTATTCAATGGTTGTTAAGGAGTTATAAGAGTGTATTAGGGGAGTAATAAGTGATGGATATTGTCAATTGACAATTATACCCTTAATGGTCATGTGCATATATTATTAAGTCACATGACCATGGATGGAGGGTTTAGATGCTTTGTTAGCATCTGGACAGTTATCTTGGGATTTCACCAAAATAACCTAACTATATATTTATGACCTAATTCTCGTTATAATCGTTGAACATTTTTTTCTTATTATTACCACATAGAGCACCATCTGTGGATGTACACCTACTGAGAGGTGGAATCACGTAAATCCTTATCGTGCTTATTTTTCTATTATGTATGCGCGTGATTGATCATTGTTCACTAATCTGATAAGATCGGAAAAAAGATTTTACTGGTCTGGATAATAACAGTTGAAACTCTTGAGAGTTACTGTCCCATTAAAACAAGATTTCATTGATGGTGTCATTAATGGTTGATAAGGAAAATTCATAGTTTGAGTTGCCCTATAGCGCGTGGCGTCGGCTACCCACGCTATGGGGCTATAGCGCCAAGTGTTTTTTTTTGGAAACAATTAAATTTTTTATTTAAAAATAAGGCTAATGCCCAGTTTACAAAAATAGAGTATAGAAATAAAAACAGAAGTGAAAAGAAAAATGAGCAAGAAGCCCATTGACTCTCTCCCATTAGCTATGTAGTCTAGTTATACAGTAACTAGATATGCTGTCTCAGGAGGTTGGTCTCCCATACTTTCATCATAGATGTCTCCAAAGGGTGACAACAGCTCTTCTTGTAATACTTCGAATCAAAGGAGAAACTGATGTCTTTAATAACCTCCTTAAGGACTACCTCAGGAGGCCTCCTAACGTGTTGTCTATATCTTTTGTTTTTTTCCGTCCATATATACCACGACAAGCACCCAATAGTGTTCCACAGTAGCCCCCAAAGGGGAGAGTGATGCGTAATTTTTTGCGTAGCATCCGTCAGATCCCCCAATCTAATATCTGGACTGGATTGGGTGAAAATTGAAATATTCATTATTTTTCAGAAGACGAGATTCAGATGCTCCGCCAACGGAATTAAGAGAAATCTGAAATAAAAACAGTTAAAGAAAAGATGACTCCTAGTTTCATCTTCCAGATTGCATAGTAAGCAAGCGGGAGGTACTTGCAAAGTTTTTTAGGCAGCCTAGGACGCCTATGCGACGTATAGGCGTCGCATAAAATTAGGGGGAAAATTGCAATTTTCCACTCACGATTCTAACATATTTCATCCCTCGATAGAAAATTGAGGTAATTTAGAGTTATTTAGAGTCACCCACGATTCTTTCTATTTATAGAAAATTGACTCCACTCGCGATGCCCAAGGCATTTCATCTCTCGCTCTGTCAGAATCGCGGGTGTCGCTCGCGATTTAGAATCGCACGCGATGTCGTACTCCAGGTAGGGTTAGCGTTAAAATCGCGGCGGAGGTCTAGGTAGAGCCGCGATGTCTTACTCCAGGTAGGATTAACGTCAAAATCGCAAGCGGAGGTCTTGGTAGAGTCGCGATTTCTTACTCCAACTCCAACTAGGGTTAACTTCAAAATCTCTTTTAACCCTCTTATTTTAATATATGTAATTGGGTAAATAGGTTAGGCGGATCCACCTAACCCGCTCCAGCGCATGAAAGCAAACGCCTACATGCGCTGGAGCGCATGGTCGCCTATGCGACGCCTAGGCATCGCATGAAAAACTTTGGGTATTTGTACTCTCCAACTTCTTAACTTCCTGAACATGTTTAGATGATCCTATTCCACCCTCCACAAGAGGTCTCTAACCCCTAGACCCCCTTCCGCCTTGGGAAGGATCATTTGGGCCCACGGGATCCCTTTCCTCCCGTCCCATATAAATCTATAGGCTAGCCTTCTCACCTTCTTAGCCACAGAATCAAGTATAGCCATACCATGCGCCCAATAAGTATACTTTTCATTTATTATCCAGTTAACTAGTTGTATTCTCCCGTCATAGGAAAGACATTTTCCACTCCATCTTGCTAAGAGCACCTATATAGATTGGATTAGTTTCCAACACTGTCCAAATGACTTTTTCTTTCCCGTGAATCCGTGATTGGTAATCCTAGATATGTTATAGGTAAATTTTTAGTAGTATATCCTAAGATATTATGCAAAGATTGATCTTCTGCGCATACTTTTGAGAAGGTGGAGGAACTCTTGCTCGCATTTACTTTTAATCCCGAAAACAACGAGAATTTCTCAAGCACCGCCTTAATTGCATTGAACGATTTCGAGTTTGCCATTGAAAAGATGAGGATATCATCCGCATACATGAGGTGAGATATAGAAGTAGCTCCATTCACCTAATAAGTGTCTATTTTTTTGTTCTTTACTTCACTCTGTATCAATCTACTTAGAACATCCATAACCATATCAAATAGAATAGGAGATAGAGGATCACCCTGTCTAATCCCCTTTTGGCTTTTGAAGGGAGGTGTTGGAGTCCCTTCCACCAGTACCGAGAATGACGCAGAGGATATACAATTCCAAATCATTTTGCAGAATATAGGAGAAAATCCATACGCTTCAAGGGTGACAATTATAGCCTCCTAACTACTGTGTCAAAAGTTTTTTTAAGATCTATACTCAAGCAACACCTCCTCTTGGGAGTTCTCTTTCTCCCAAAACCAAGAACCATCTCATCCAATAGAATGGTATTATCCGAGATGAGCCTCCCTTGAATAAAAGATGTTTGATTCAGAGAGATGAATTCACTAGAGACCTTACTAATCCTATCTGCTAATATTTTTATCATCAGCTTGTAGATCAAATTGACATATGATATTGGCTTGAAATCAGACATATCTGAGGTCGTGTTTGTTTTGGGCACAAGCGTGATGAAAGTATGGTTAGCAGACTTCAACAAAGGTTTACCTTTGAAGAATTGCCTTACACACTCCATTACTAGGTCTTTAAGATCTCCCCAAAAAAATTTGAAAAATTCTGAGGTGAAACCATCTGGCCCAGGAGATTTCCTAGAATTAAAGGAGAACAGTGTGGTCCTTACTTCTTCCTCTAACGGAGCCTGAAGCAACCACTTATTCATAGTTTCATAAAACACTCTAGGAAAAATGACAAGAACCGTCGGCCGTTGGGTGGTTGAATTACTGAACAAAGCTTTAAAATACCTAACACTGTTTTCTTCTAACAGAACCCTAGAGGTGGTTTGATTTCCATCCGTAATAAGAATTTTAGAAGTTGAATTTTTAGATCTCCTTAGCTTTGTGGCGATACTAAAGAATCTGTTGTTTTTGTCTCCTAGTTTTAACAAAGAAACCTTACTCCTTTGCTTCAGATCTGCCTCCTCTTTTGCCATAAGCTCCTTTAATCTTCCTCTTATTTTTGTACTCTTCTCTTGGAGCGGAATAGATTTACTTTTGTTTTTATTTCTATACTCTTATGTAATTTGGGGATTGTCTTTTTTTTTTTTTTTTTTTTTTTGAAGCAATTAAATTTCATTAGAATAAGGCTAATGCCAAGTTTACAAAATAGAGAATAGGAATAAAATAGAAGTAAAAAAGAAATGAGCAAAATGCTCATTTGGGGATTGTCTTAATTTTAATGAAATTTAATTGCTTTCAAAAAAAAACTGTAACCAAACATTTTATTCCCTAACCAAAAAAAATCATTTTTTCAGAATTTGCATCTAGTTTATCTCTCTTCTGTTTGGCCTTCAAAACATATGCAGCACTGCCAAATACTTTGAGATGCTTCAAACAGACTTCCTTGCTATTCCACACCTCCTGTGGAATTTTGAAATCTGATGGTACTGAGGTTCCATATTAATTAGGTAAGCTATTTGATACAGTAGAAGATATTGAAAATAATCAAGTGGACCCCAGCTGTTCCTCCTAAACAGCCCTACACTCACATCAAATGGGTTGCCTATTTCCATTGATGTGAGTATAAATATAATAAGCCAAGGATGGGAGGCGGCAACTATTGAATTATTATCAAATCGAGGTATTACCGTTATTTCCATCCTTCTTTGTTCTTACCTTTCTTTGTTATTTCCTTTTCTACATTCTAGATCTCAACCTAGAATTCTTGGTGGATTCCAAGTTTCTACCCTTCCCCTGATTGAAGAAGTTCTTCCTACCTCCTCCAATCGTTCTTCCCCTTAATCCAGATCTTCTCCTACATCACTATTGTTGAGACAGCTTCTGCCCAAAATGGTTTGGGAAGTCCAGAACAAACCAGCATACTCCTTGCTCTTTCACAAATAGTTTTGTTCATCCTCTCTACCATACCATTTTGTTGAGGAGTTCCACCATTTGATAAGGCCTCTGATAATGACCATGTATTAACAGTACTCCCCCGCTACGGGATCGTGCATCATCACTCATTTACCTACAATCATTTGTTTGATTAAATTTCAACTTAATCAAAAAATATTGTTTAATTGATTATTTAATTCAATTCTATACTAAAAATGTATTGCCACTATTGTAGAAGGGTGAATTGCATATTAAACTTTCGATTAAGATTAAACATACCTTGAGCAATTGCAAATTTATTACTAGGCACTTGTCAATAAAATGGTCCTTCATTAATAGCAAACAGCTATTTGCTTGAGAAAAATTGTGAAAACGTGCACATCCATTTAAGAATATACCATACATAATATTTACAGAACGATCCGTTTCACCCAAAGAATGTAGCAAATTGTGTGCCTGAAGAAAAAATTGGTAATGAAAACACTAGAAAAAATCCAACCCAGATCCGGCTAAGGGAGATGTGCACTCTGAAGGCACACACCCGCATAGTACGTGAATATGTGCGCGCATCCGGAATCATGCACAAATCACAAAGAGGACATAATGAAATTATTAAATAGACCAGTAAAGTTGATTACTTCTTTAAGATAACCTCCTTTGCAAAGTGATTGAATAATCCGAATCAAACATCCATCATAAACCTCCATTTTACTCTCTTCCAAAATCCTCCAAACTTCCAACGCAAACTAGATTGATGAAAAAGCATTTACAATTAAATGAATTATGAAAAAAATAAAAAAATAGAAAACAAAATTATCATTTATATAATATTGATGCGGTGCATATTTAATCAGCCATAACATTGGCTCGAGCAATGTTTTCTCTTTGAGAAAATTGGACTCACAATGTGATGTAGCACACATGGGCCTGAGTAGTGGAAATTGTTCTCCAACATTAGATAAGAGAACAATTACCCTTAACAAAGAATGCAAGCTCATCTCAAGGGTTGTCCCTCCTCTTTTTGGGACAAATATAAGTAAAGAATAAGGAAGGCACTTTTGTTCACGTCCTTACTACCAAGGTATCCCACTTTCTCTCTCTCTTGTTCTTCTATTTTCTTCTATATTTCTAGATCTAGATCTGGTGGATGCCAGATTGAATACCTCACTGGTGAAATCCAGTAATTGTAACTCAGATAATTAGCATTGCATTTTTGTAGTTGATCCTTCACTCGATCGGCTACCCACAATGTGTAATTGTCCACCTAACACATTGTCAGTATAAATCATGCTTCCGGATCGAATCCGGCTAAATCGCAATTCAGATAGGAAGTCTAAATCGCAAAACGCTAAGGGAGGTCTTTTTCCTCCCTGATTTCTCCCCCCTCCAGCCATCTTCTTGGCCCGAACCATCGGCGAACCTCCGACGATCATTAGGTGACCCTCTAGCGAGATTCCGACGACCTGCATTTGAAGAAAAGAAGAAGCAAAAAAGATTGAGGTTAGGGTTTTGCAAAAATAAATTAAGGTTTTGCAAAAAAAGATCTTAGCATCTATTTCATCTTCTATTCTTTTAATTATTGTAGGTTTTTGCAAAAAACAATGGATGATTTTCATGAAAACGATCATAAAGATGTTTTCAAGATAAAGACGTTAACAACAATATTGAAGAAGACGATGGCAATGAAGAGGTCCAAGAGAATAAAAATACAAATGTCGATCATCATAGTCCTCCGGAAGAGATAGATACTAGTATCTATGAGCCTTCGATCGACGAAAAATACTACTTGGATATGAAGAGCAACCGGCTTCCAAATTGGGACGACTCTACTTGGAAGTTGGAAGTATGTCGTGTATGCTAAAAAACAACAAGGAAAAAGTACACAACCAGTTCGGTGCAGTCTTTGTGGATTTACTTCTCCCGGCAGAATCCACCATGATTCACATCACCCGAATAAATCGAAATGGTGGAAAATTAGGAATACAAGCGTGCCCAAAAGCTCCAATGATGATTAGAGACGAGATCATAAAGATCTTGCAAAACAAAATCGTTGATATCGGGCTAGTACCGATAGATCCCATTAAGAGAAAAATGGCATTGAGTGGTACGGGCTCAACTTCATCGACTGCAATGAAGAAAATAATTGATGTACGTACCCTCACTAGCTGAGAACAGATTTAATGAAGAAGATGAAGATCTTCCTCACTGATCAGTAGACAGTTCTTGGAATCCATCGAGGCTCGATTCAGAAATTAACAAGAAGATAGAAGAGAACTAAGAACAGTAGAATAACATGAGTAAAGTGAAAGAGAGTAGAGATACCTTCATTAATTAGCAACGATTTAAAAGCGTCGCTTAAAGCTATTAAAGCGAAAAAGCGCTCCTGGAGGAGAGCTTTCCAAATCGCTTTTTTTTTAAATGGGTAAACGGGTAGATTCGGGTAAATGGGCCGGGTCGGGCTAGGGTTAGGGTCATACTAATGCTATTTATGTGCTCGCAAGTAGGAACATTACTACCCAGACGCGAGCAAGTCTTCCACGCGAGCGAGAATATTCCATGTGAGCAAGCCTTCCAGACGGACACCCACGCGAGTTCCCTTCCAGACAGACGCGTCAGACGGACGCACTCCCTTCCAGACGCTCGCATATCCTCTCTCACGCTCGCACTTCACTGCTAATTTAGATGTTGTTTATTTCATCATATCTGAACACAAGGTTATAGCTGCCTACATACACGAGGTTACAGCTGTTTATATACACGAGGTTACAGTTGGACACTCCTAAGTACAAGTGTTGAGATGGGTTACAACTGTCCTGTATATAAAAAATTATATACAGCCTGTCCTACGTACAAGTGTTGATGGGTTAAAGCCTGTCCTGCTATATATATGTAATTATATATGCAATCTCAGGGGTATATTTGCAATTTTCGAAAAAATTACAAATATTTACAAAATTGCCACTATCGCTTTTTTAGCTTTAAGCGCGCTAAAGCACTTAAAGCTGAAAAAGCGCTCCCTGGAAATTGGGAACGCTTTTTGTTATTAAAAACTATGCTAATTAGGACACAGTAATCAAAGATGCTTTCCTCCATCATGGTCCACCCGACCAAGCTTTGATAGCAGCAAATAGAAGGCAGTGATGAGTGAAGAAGAGAGTATAAATCTCCTTCACGAATGCTGAGAATGTAGAGATTCTTGGCGTCCACCAAGAGTAGAATAAAAATAGAAATAGATCTGAGATTTACGAGAGTAGAAAGGAGGAAAGTAAGCAAGAGAGAGTAATACCTAGATTTGCACAATAAACTAAGTTGATCTCCTGCCAGCTGGGTCCATTGTATTTATACTCACACTAACGGTAATGGACAGTCCATTTAGTGTGAGTTATAATCTCTTTAATGAAAGGTAGGAATGGCATGACCTTGGTCAGACCATTGATGGACCAGATCAGGAGATCCTTCCTCATTAACTTCATCATCAGAGCTTAAATAAGTCCTATGCTCTGCATGAAAAGATCAGAACCTGAACGGCTGAACCGACACCTAAACCTATCCCGAACCTCAACCTCAGGTCCTCAACCTCGAACTCGAGTTGGAGCTCAAGCAGATATAGGATAAGCTCCAATTATTAGTGAAATAGATCAGATGTAGATTGAAAATGGAGGAGAACAAATGTCTGATCCCTTCCAAAATGTATTCTATTAGATTATATACACTTGGGGGGATTAGATCTAACAGAATTCAAACAGAATTCACTACCAATTCTGTTAGATCTTATCCATCAGATTATTCTAGAAGTAATTAGCTAATTACAGTGATTAACTACATAGCTAATTATAAAGGAAATCAAAGCAACTGGCTATTTACAATAAGTCAATAATACCCATTTTATAAAACTAATAGCCCCCCTCAAACTCATTTATAATCATCGATGAGGTTGACTTTGAGTTCCAAGAAAGATGTTGGCCTTAATGCTTTGGTCAACACATCTGTCCTTTGCTTGGTGTTTGGAATATAATCAATTTCTAGAATTATATTATCAACTCTTTTCCTCACAAAATTAAAATCAACAGCAACATGCTTGATCTTTTTGTGGAAAACAGGGTTAACAACCAATTGTGTGGCACCCAAGTTATCACACCATAACTTGTAGGGTTTATCAATATTTATACCCATCTCACACAACAAATTGGCCAACCAATCCATATTTGCAGCTGCAGCAGTGATAGCCCTGAATTCAGACTCAGTACCTGATTTAGACATTGTAGGTTTCTTTTGTGAACACCATATTACCAAAGACAAGCCCATATACACCATGTACCCAGTGTGACTTTTCCTATCAGTAACATCAGAAGCTCAATCAGCATCACTGTATGCTGATATATTGCAATTAATGGATTTTTAAGAACAATTCCCATGGTCTGAGTGCTTGACTAGTATCCATAGTCCGGATGCGCGCATATGCGCCGATGCGCCAGGCACATCTCCCTTAGCATGCGATTTTTTAATTTTTTTTTTTTTATCTTCCTTCATCTTTTTCTCCATCTCATTTCAGAGATTAGGGTTGTGTTTTTTTTAATTATTTTGTTATTTTTTTAGGGTTTTCGAAATGGCTGAATTTAATGAAAACAATGAATTTAATGAAATCAATGAATTTAATAAAAACAATGAGGGTGAACCCCAACTTGAACCTAGTGATGTAAATTATTTGTTCTATAAACGGCTAAAGAAGACACAGGATCACCTATAGATCGTATTGTGTATTTCAAGTTTGAACTAGTCTATGTGTTTTGAACTACTTTAACTATTTTGATATATTTTAGGTATATAAAAAATATATGAAAAACCTTTATTTTTATATATATTTACGAAAATGCCACTGGCGCAAAGGCACGCTTTTGCGCGCAAAAGCCCAAGTGCTCCAGGTGGTGGCGCATCCTGAACCTTGCTAGTATCTGAGCATGTTTATCCATGAATTTTTAAGATAAAATTTCATTAGAAATGAAAAGGGCCTTGCCCAGGATTACAATATATACATAAAATAAAAAGAAAGACAACCCCCTTAACAGACAAGTATTGTTTGTATAACAGGTTGTGTCCTCTAGGGGTAGCAATAAAGAAAAACATGAGTAGTACACAGATAGATCGCTTAGAGCAAAACAACAATGCATCGCAGGATAAAGTTATGAGCATGTCCAATGCCTCATTGTATTCTCTTCAGTCAAACCCAGATCAGGTGGATTCTCTTTAACCTTAAAACATATTTTAGAGTCCCTTATCACCTCAGCTATAACAACATCCTCAGATTTAACGTTGTCAGTTTTCCACCTTCTATTCCTCTCCTGCCACAGGTGTCATGTAATGCCTCCAATTAATGCCCAAAGTAACCTCCAGCAGTTTTCAAAGTTTGAGTTGCGCCATAGCGCGTAGCATCGGCACTTGGGGAGATAGCGCGCTATCTCGCCTACATAGCGCCAAGTGTATTTTTATTTTATTTTTATATATTCAGTATATTATAAAATATAAAGTAATAGTGAATATCATACTTAACTAAAGAATAGTGATCAAGTGTAATCATTAATTTTAGAATTCAAAATTAGGTTTAAAAAAATTCAAAAATCATCTAGGGTTTGCAAAAAAATAAGAAAAGAAGAGAGAAGGAGATGAGAAAATCATGAATGGAGAAATGGGGAGAAATGGGGTGAAATGGGGAGAAGATAAGAGAAATGGGGAGATATAGGCATATCATGGGGAGATATCGCCAGCTACCCGTGCTATGGGCGATATCTCGTGCTATCTCGCGCTATCTCGCGCTATCTCGTGCGAGACTCAAACATGAGTTTGAGCCAGGCCATAGAGATTGGATACAATCTAACACATCCCCCAATCTAATGTCCCCAACTTGTGGTACCTGCAAATTCATATTCCTCTATATAATATGGTTGGTATTCTCATAGCAAGCTATAAAAATGTGTCTAGAAAAGGGCAGTTAAAAAAGATATGGACAATGGTTTCAGGCTCTTGGTTACAAAGGATACATAGGCTAGGAACAAGAACTCCCCATAATCTGAGGGGATGGAAGATGTCTCCACCTCAACCTCCATCGAAAAACTGAGTATTTGGTGGGCTTTTGGACCAGATACCTTTTGCTAGGGGGTTAGGTTGCCTAGGGGTTGCTAGTGCTTCACAGAACCTTTGTGAGGAGCTATCCCCTTTCAACCCAATAAGACTTAAGTTGAAATTACTACCACAACCCATTACCCTATCAATGTCAGTTTTGCACTTAAGGATGTTTTTCCACATAATGGAATCCCTAGAAGGGGAGACTTGGATATCCCTCAGACTCCTACCTTGATATATATATATCCCTAATCCAAAGGGATAAGATAGATTCACTATTGAACCAAAAGTGTGAGCTCTTTTTATATTGGAGGCATAAGCAGTGGCTTCAAAGTTCCTGACCCCTAATCCCTCAGACTCCTACCCTTGATATATCTATCTTTAATCCAAAGGGATAGGATGGATTCACTATTGGACCAGAAGTAGTGAGCTCTTTTTATGTTGGAGGCATAAGCAGAGGCTTCAAAGTTCATGACCCCTAATCCCCCTACTATTTTGGGTAGGACCAGGCGCATTCCCCCCATCGTCTATTTGGGGGGTCGCCTATTTTTGGGTCATAGCCGGATCCGGGTCGGATCCGGCTAAGCCCGACCCATATACCCAATAAAATTTTATAATGAAAATTAAAAAACTTAAGGACCTAAAAAAAACCCAATTAAATAACAACCCTAAAAATCATAAATTTCTAAACCCTACCCCAAACCTAATTCTAAATTGTTGCCTCCTACCTCTCCCTAAACAGAACTTCCAGATCCTCTTCCTCCTCTCATCCTCGCCGGAGCAACCTCCTGTCACCTCGCCGGAGCAACCTCCTGTCACCTCGCCGGAGCTTCTTATTCCAGTCGCCGGACGTCCTCACTCCCCAGTTGCCGGATCTTTTCCGGACTGGCATTTTCTTCTTCCATATTTTCTTCCAAAAAAATACATTAAAGAAACATCGCCTATTAGGTCGCATATGCGACCAGGCAAGGTTTGAGTAGTGCACGCTATATACCCCATAGCGCAGGTAGACAACGCTATCTCCCCACGCTATGGGAAATGGACCTTTAGGCGGATCCGGGTTAGGATCCGTCCAAATACTCAAATAGGGTTAGTATTTATATAGATTTCTCTTCCAGATCACACGATTTCTCCCCGCATTTCTCCCCATTTCTAAAACTATTGATTTAACTTGATCACTAATTATTGTATATATCTAAAAAAAAATTTAAATACCCTTGGCGCTATAGCGTGCTATATCCCCATAGTGCGGGTAGCCGGCGCTACGCGCTATGGCGCAACTCAAACCTTGCGACCAGGCGCTCGCATATGCAATATGCGCACCCAGGCATCGCCTAGTCGCCTGCAAAAGCTTGATTCTATCCCAAGGGGAGGATTTCATACCATCCCAAATGAACCTATATGCAATTTACCTAACCTTGATGATAATTGAATTAGGAAGGGAGGTTTTGTTTATCCAATACGTGAACATACCTGCAAAGACCCAGTTCACTAACTGAATTCTTCCCCCATAGGATAGACACCCACCTTTCCATCTAGCCAAAGTCTTTTCCATTAGCTGAATTAGACCAACATATTGCCCCAAGCTCCTCCTTTTACCTGAGATTGGTACACCCAGGTAGGTGACGAAAATTTATCCATGAATTGTTCCAGCTTATTGACAGAATAAGCAATGTTTGGCCTTTCATTGTCAAGTTGACAATTACTGCAATGAGCCAATAATTCTCCTGTAATCAGTATGTTTTTCAATCACCTCGGCATCAGAAAAAAAATGTTTGATCATGCTGCATTGGTGTAGATATGAGTTTCAGGTCCTGGAAGTTGTGTTTGCTCAACAAATTCAGTAAGTATAACTGCTGATCCAAGAACACTCCATCCACATGCTTCCTCACCTTAATTCCCAGAAAATATTCCAGAATCCCACACAATCTTACTACGAATTCAGAATTCAAAGTGTCCAAGCATTCCTTCACCTTCACTGAGCTAGATCCAGTGATAATCATATCATCCACATGCACTAGGATGTAGATAATTTCATCATCATTTCTCACAAACAGATAGCACCAAGAAAGAGAAAAAAGATAGCACCGAGAAAAAAAAGGATGAAATAGAATAATAAGGAATAGAATTATTTCAATTTCATAAGTTGCCTTGTCCCCAAGATCCACCATGTATTTATACTCACAATGGGATAGTGGACAGGTCCTCATTGTGAGTTAATTAGGCTCAGATATTTGTTGAGGTTTAATGCAATTGGGAGTTACAACTTACAAGTGTGGAGGTTTTTAATTGGTATTTAATTGGTCAATTAAGATGTCGGTTACAAGGACAATTAAAGAGTCATTATTTTAGAATTGGCCCAAAATAATCCCTATAAATAGCTCCTCTTGTATTAAACTTCTGAATAAGTTGTATGAGTTGTAATAGGACTTAGACGCCATCATTCTAGTGCACTATCGTGGACGTACACCCTCTAGTGGTGGAACCACATAAAATTCCTTCTCTCTTTTCTTTTCTGTTATTTTTTCTTTATTTCTTCTCTACTGGATTCCAGATCTGAAATCACTGTTCCATTGCTGGAAGAACACTAATCTGATCAGAGTGTGCTTACGATCATCATTAGATTTTGCAATCTGAAGAAGGAGTGATCATCAGATCACTGTCAAGATTGATATAAGAACTCAGCCAGCATCATGTTGCTCCTAGAAGAAAAAATTGACCATGATTAATTACAAAGGATTCCAGGAAGGGTGTGGGAGGGCGAAAAGGTCATCATCTATCAATGGGAAAGCAAGGACTTGAAGTTAAAAATATCCAGTAAGACTGATCTGTCACTCTGAAGATCTTCAATCGACTGCTGCAGTAGTGCAACCAGCAAACTCGTAGAGGGAGCATGAGATGAGGACAGTTTTAAGGTGGTCTTGGGCCAGTATTTGCCATACCAATGGAGGCATTTACACTCTTCTGCAGGATGGTTATTGACACCAGTAAAGAACTACTAGAGGCGAAATGATTATTGACACCAGTAAGCCAACACTGAAATGGTCAAGGTAAGAGTAGAGGATGCTAATGGTGTAATGGTATATATTAAAAACTCATTATAGGCTGCTTGAATGAGACAGATATATCAAGATTCAAAAGCATGGACTTCATGCAGACACAAAGTGCATGGACTTCATAGAATCTTCTGTTTGAACAAAGATTCTATCTGTGGAAGATAAAGTTATAAAATGCATGTCTGGATCTGAACACTAGAAGCAGAAATCTATATCAAATCTTAGAAAATAATCATAAAACCAAAAACTGAATCGATTTTTTATCATTACCAATGGATCAGGAGTTCTTGCACAATAATCGAGAATATAAATAAAATCTTGTTCTTTCAGAGATCTGTATGTAGATACTAGATTCAAAAGTAAGTTTGATGCTCTTTGTGTATTCCCCAAACGAAGCACATTAACTATCTGCATTTCTATATGTTTATTGGTCACATTTTCTTTGTGTGAAAGGTAACTGATACCTACAAAATAAAACGTCATTGTCAAATGATCCCTAAAAATGGAGACACAGAGCAACATCAGTCATCATAAATATTTTGGGTTGTTGTAACTTCATCAAAACATGTTTCCTTATTGCTTGTTTATGTTTTTTATTTATTTTCTATCTTAATAACTAGATCCTTTGTCTTTTAATTAGTTATATCCCTGAGACAATCAAACTAGGCAGAAAAAAATTGAATGATTACTTTTTTTTTCTTTTTTTTTAATGATTACTTCTTTGAAATGTCAATCAATGTATCAATTATTGAACTATGTTTGCATGGAAATCTCAAGATTGACTTTTTCATATTCAAACATTACAGAAGTACAAAAACACCCTACCATTAAACTAAATAAGAAGTAGAAGAAGAAAATAATATCAAAATCTAGAGAATAGAGACATGTACTGAAGAAAAAAGGCAAACATAAACATCAGTTTGTGCTGGAGGCCTGGAAAAACTAATGATACCAGTAAAAAAATTATTCCTTATGATGCAAATAATAGGATTGAATCATAGACCATCAGTTTTTTTCACCAAAAAAATAATAGCCTTGAGATATTTGGAAGAATAAGGATTGAGGGATCTTTATTCTGTTTAAACTTTCATTTTTATCGTCAACAGCAAATTTTTTATTTTTCCATTGTTTATAGTACTTAAATACAAGTGGATAACTATGCTTCTATGATTAGAATATATTATAAAAAATTACAGATACTTATTTTAGTGCAAGCTAAGGTTGTCTTGCCAAAGAATAAATGCCAAAACTTTCCTACAGCTCATCCTTGCCTTAAATTTACTAGAGTTGAAAATAACTTTCAATTTGATGTGAATGAATATGAATTGTGCTCTGAACTAGAATAACTAAAATGAAGTGCTAGATTGGACCTAAAATGCTTCTGTGTTTCCTCACTTGTGAATCATTAAATGAGTAAAAGCAAAAAAAATACTAACTATCGTTAATCTGTCCATTACTATATTCTAGAAGCAACACATTCACACATTCCTGAAGGGGGTTTTTGAGAGTTGAATCTATAAAAGAAATCAAAAAAATCTAATTATGTAAGCTTCGAAAATTCTTGAAAGATGTGTCAATTTATAACTCTCTGTTTCAATTTAAGATTTGTCTCTTATATGGTCCAAAACTTGAATGTGCATTTTTGTTTCTACATTTAATTTTGCAAAATCTGTAAATTGAAGCAAGGATATATGCATAATTCGGTACTCTTACAAAATGTAACTCCGATAAAACTATGTGAAAGATCATTGGTGGTAAATGAAAATGTACCTCCAACAAAAACGTTTTTTGAAGAACCAGATGTTGATAAAGAAGTGGCTCTGACGGCTCTGCGTAGATTTTCGCTGAGATAGTAGCATAGTTTTCCGCGAAATGCCATGTTGAAGCAGCGATGATTAAGGTTTAGAATTTAAAGAAATGCACGTCACGCCGTAAGAACGCACGTCGTCGGAGGAAGGAGTTCGTCAGAGGCAATAACAGAGTGTAGGGTTAGGTGCATTTGCATAACATATGTGAGAAACCGAAAGTTGTACTTCAACTACGATTCAAGTCACTGTCTTTCAACCCTAAAGAGTTAGGTGAATTACAAGCTCAAAATAATTGGATTCAATGGTGTTTGCAGTCTGCACTTTGAAACCCTAATCTAGTGGCCTCGCCGGAAAACGTATCCAGTTGGGTCTTCGGCTATCTCCAATTCTCAGGTCGGTGGGTATTGATTAAAACGTGGTAAAAGAGAACCTTAGCATCGTCATTTTTTCTGTTTCAAAGTTTGGGTTTTGAAAGATTATCGACCGATTTGGTTCAAGATTTAAGGGTTTTTTCTTTGAATACAAGATAATGAGCAAATATTGGTAAATATGAGAAATTTCGTAAAATATTACTAGATTTTTTGTCTTTTGTAAATCGTATCTCAAGAAAAACGGACGGTTGAGATCAAATATCTTATGAGTATCTCATATGAAGTTGGTCCAATATATATAGGATTAGTGATGAAAATCGAAATATCCCACCAGCATTCGTGGTGGTGCGAATGGACGTCTTCTCGTGTCGGAGGCTTTGGAATCCACAAAAGTCGCTCTACATCAAGTCTTCAGTAGAGAATCGACGATTTGGGTGTCAAATCGACGATTTGGGTGTCAAATCGACGATTTGGGTGTCAAATCGACGATTTGGGTGTCAAATCGACGATTTGGGTGTCAAATCGACAATTGCTCCGTAAATGTCGTTTTGGAAGGTGTGGAACTGATGTCTTAGATGTCCTCCGGAAGTCTTCTTACCGTAGCGATGGATTGACTTCTTACCGTAGCGACAGAAAATTATATTTAGATCCGCAACGACGGATGATCCATAGCAATGAATTGATTTCTGGTTGCAGCGACATGAATTTTATATTTAGATATGCACCGACGGATGATCCATAACGATGGATTGGTTTCTGTCCGTAGCGATAGAAATTTTTTATTTGATCTGCAACGACAAATTGATTTATGGTCGTAGCGACAGACTTTTTTTATTTAGATTTGTAACGACGGATTCGTTTTAGACATAACGAATATTTGCAAAACAAAGAAAAAACTGATATCCGTAGCGACGGATTCGGTCTAGCCATAGCGATAAAACGATACTCTGCAAACAAAGAAAAAACTGATATCTATAGCAACGAATTCATTTAGCCATAGCGATAAAACCATACCTGCAAAAGAGAAAAAACATACAAGTCAAAAGTATTGAAATAATTGAAATTTTTTATAATATGATTTGACTTTTATGTTACTCCTTTCTTTTGCTCAATAAATATCCTGCCAAAGCGACAGTTTCGTTTTAGCCATAACGATATAACAATACCTTTCGTGCTACTTCCTCATTTTGCTCAATAATAATCCTGCCGAAGCGATGGATTCGTTTTAGCTATCATAGCGATAAAACAATACCTTTCGTGCTACTCCTTTTTGCTCAATAATAATCCGACAGTAGCGATGGATTGATTTCTGACCATAGCGATAGAATTTTTTCAATATTTTTCCGACCGAAGCGACAGCTAGTTTTTTCGTGATATTTTTCCAGCCGAAGCGACGGATTTTTTGATGATATGTTTCCGACTGAAGCGATGAAATATTTTTTCGTGGTATGTTTCTCAGCCAAAGCGATGGAAAAATTTTAGTTGTTTGCGATACTCCCTCCCCCTGGAATCGGTGATTTGGTGCAAAAATCGCCAACTTTTCTTGTAAGGTAGGGATATATTTGCGATGCTCCCTCCGAGTTAAAAGAATGATGGGGTATCTGATTCAGCCAAAGCATAGATCGTTTATGTTTTCAAAACGACGATATCTAGAGTCCTTTCATTGTGGAACCCGTGGATGAGAATTAGGTATTGTTGCACACCCCCATAACCTTTTAGCATTTGCCTTATCACTTGAAATGAGTGATGGGCAAATAAAGGTGGGTGCGTTTCAAGACACACTTTCGAGAGAGGTTGACAACTAGACTTGTGAAGTTGCCTTTTTGATACGTATGATTGAAAAGTGAGGACTTAAGGTAGATGATATCTTGTCAAAGTTTATGTAGATGAAACTAATGATAGTAGTGGTCATAACCCGAGCAGTTGACCTCCCAGCTTGACTAGCGATGGGATTATTACGCAAGTACAAGATATGATCATGATTTTATACCTCTCTTGAGTCCTCTTAAAAGATGCATGTGCTATGCTAAAATGGTTGATCCAGCTAAAGCAATGGATAATTGATCTGACCTAAGAGACGGATGTGATCCAGCCGAAGCGATGGATATAATCCAGTCGAAGCGATGAATGTTTGATCCGACCTAAGAGACGAATGTGATCCAGCCGAAGCAATGGATGTTTGATTCGATCTAAGAGACGGATGTGATGCAGCCAAAGCGATGGTTGTTTGATTTGGCCTAACCAACGAATGCGATCCAGTCGAAGAGATGGATGTTTCTCCCATCCAAAGTGATGGTTTATTGAAAGTTTAAGGAAGTGGCTCCCTAAGGATGAAGTCATGAAAAAAAGTGTACTCGAAGCCACAACGATGCAAAATGACCTAAGGGTAGTGTACGTGGTATAACTCGTAGGTGAATAATATATTAGTACTTGAACCATTAGGATGAGTATAGTGACGTCGTGCCTAACCTTAGTGATAGGGTGGTCAAAACTTAGGATGATTATTTTAAATATGGTGTGACGTACACCCTCCATAGTACCTCCATGATTGCCGTACTGGGGATCAAATCATTTACCTATATCATCATAAAAGTGAACCTAATGGTGTAGTCTCCTAGAGAGTTATTTCCTTGCCTTATAGCCATTATTTTCATCAAATGTTTTACAAGTATATATACATACAAGGTCGAGTCTACTACCTTTAGATATTTAATCCAATAACTAAAAAACTGAATTTATCTAACTATATCAACTGATTAAAGTTAAGATTTATTGTCATCCAGTAACAAAATCTAACCTAAAAAATTAAAAAGCTAGAAAACCCTATCCTCTGGGCACCAATAGTAATATCGACCGTGATCACCACCATTAGCTTGTACTATACAAGGCAAATCGCATGCAGTCGCAATGAACATGAGGTAGAAAAACCAAAGCGGTGGAACCGTGGAGGACAAACTCAGGGATACTAGAGTTCAAGTCGACGGATATCATGTAAAGGAGGTCAGTGGTAAAAGGAGGAAATAAATATTGGTTTGGGATCCAACAGTGAACTCAACTACTCAGGAAAGTGTTGACTTCAATTTCACCGCTCTATTCCTTCCTGACATTTCAGAGTCCAAAAAATAAGGGACCCAAGGTCCTATTTATAGGATTATGTGGGGCATTTTCTGTAATTTTGGAACTCGATCTTACCTATATAGAAGTATAAACTAAATATATGTAATTGTAATCAGTTATAACAAATTCAGGGATTGCTATTACATCCTCAAATATAAAAGGATGGGCAACCCATTTCCAATATATGAAATACAGAGAACAGTTTCACATCGTCAATATGGTATCAGATTCAGACATTTGAGCAAGGATTTTTTTTTTTTTCACATCCAAAGCTCTAGATCTTCTGGCCTTGCGCTTCCATCTCAAGGATTTTTTTTCTTCAACCGGAGTCATCTACCTCCGTCATCTACTCCCTGTTCCAGATTTGTCAATACGCAATGGCGGAGCCACCACTTCCCTAAAACACGATCGCGGCTAGATCTGAGAAACAGAAGATTGTTAAAATCAAGCATCTACATGCGGTAAAGCTTGATGATGCCAATTTCTACACCTGGGAAGCACAGTTCAAAACAATGCTCCGAGGTCACTGCCTTCTCAAATATGTTGAGGAGCCCATAGATCCGTCCTATAGTCTAGCAGTTCAACAAGACCAACTACTGCTGGGATGGATTTTTTCTTCATTATCGCCATCTGCCGTTGCTCAGGTGGCCGGATCTGCCAACTCCTTTGAGGCATGGGTAAATCTGAAGGAGATATATGCATCAGCATGCCAATCCCGCATTCTTCAATTGCCACATCAATTCCAAACGGTCAAGAAAGGTAACATGAATGTAACTGAATATTTGGCTCATATAACAAAGATTGCATATGCACTCCGCGCAACTGGAGAGAAAGTTACGGAATCAGATTTTATCCTACACACTCTAGGAAGCTTGGATTCAGATTTTGAAGCATTGGTTACAGTTGTAACAGCTCAAGTAAGTATTATGACCTTACCAGTTTTCAGAAATTTGCTAATTAGTCAAGAGATAAGAAACAATCAAATATTAGCAAAGGCAAATCCATATGCATCTGCAAATTTTATTAAGAAAGATGATCGGGTTAGCTGCCAGATCTGTAAAAAGAAAGGTCATACCGCTATAGCATGTCACAACAGGCACAACGAGCAATTGTATCCCACTCCACCGGAAAGCAAAGCACGTCAGGACGCCTATTCTAAAAAGGCTACAACTCAAGCTACTGCTTATGCTCTATGGTTTCCCAACTCGAGATCTACGGATCACATTACGTCGGATATGGAAAATCTGCAAGTTAAGAAAAATAACTCTGAAAATCAAGGTATAATTACTGCTAATGGTAGTCTTATGCAAGTTTCTACAATTGGTGATTCCACTTATGATTGCGGGTTTAATTCTTTAAAGTTGAATGATATTATTCATACTCTTACAGTGAGGAAAAATCTTATTTCTATAAATAAGTTGTATAGGGATAACAACTTTTCTGTGATTTTTGATGCAAAATCTATGACTATTAAGGACCCGCGTTCGGATAAGACGATTGCAAAAGGAAAAGCCGTGGACGGTCTTTATCAGTTAGAGTTGAAGGAGGCAAGAAGAACGGCTGAAGTGTGCTTTGGAGAAAGAGCAACCGTATCACTATGGCATGCTCGGCTTGGTCACATACATGAACAAGCTACAAAAAATACAATTACAAAATTTTCTCTTCCAGTTTGTAATAAAACAATGGATAATTGTAGTTCATGCTTAATGGGGAAAATGCATTGCTTACCATCTTCATCTCGTGAATCAAACTCAGCATCTGAAATTCTTCAAATAGTTTATGTTGATGTATGGGGACCGTCTCCGATTGCATCTACAAATGGTCATCGTTATTATATCAACTTTGTCGATGGTTTTTCAAAATACAATTGGTAATTCCCAATTATTCAAAAATCAGATTCATTGTCCACTTTTATAAAATTCAGGTTGCACATTGAGAAGATGACCGGAAAATCAATCAAAGCACCGTAGTCCGATAACGGAGGTGAATTCAATGCATTCGATTCTTATCTCTTACAGAACGGCATCACACATCGGAGGTTATATCCCTACGCTCATAGGCAAATGGGAATGGTGGAACGTCGCATTGTCATATTGTAGATGTTGGCATAACTCTCCTATCTCATGCAAACATTCCTCACTCATTCTGGAGTTACGCATTCTCCACGACAGCATTTTTATATAACATGACGATGACAAATTCATTAGGTCACCGAAGTCCGCATGAAGTATTTTTTGGAGAAGCCCCAAATTTACATGATCTTCGAGTATTCAGATGCGCAGTTTATCCAAATATGAGACCAATAAGGAGGCACAAATTTTCATAAAGAACAAATCAACATATTTTTTTAGGGTATCCAAAAGATTATAAGGGTTATTTATGTTACAATCCTATAACAAAGAAGTTTTTTATTTCCAGGGACGTGTTCTTTATGGAAACAAATTTTTCAGCAAAAAAACTTCTTAAGGAGGACCCCGTAGACATTTCCCATATTAAATTTGTGTACCCAAAAGTGTTAACAACTCCGATTGAAAGTCCGTGTTCGCCTCCACCTCCTACAGAACACAGATCGAACCTGAATATGATCAATATATTGAAGAAACATAAATTAATGAAATGGAAGAAGCAGCAGATACAAGAACACATGGTATGGTCACCCGGTTACAAAAAGGAATTTGAAGACCAAATCCAAAATATACACTACATCTAGCGGCATCCTCTCCCGTACCAATAGGAGCTGCGAAGGCGATGGAAGATCCAGGATGGCGTTCCATGACGGACAAATTCAATGCATTAGTAGCAAATAATACATGGGAACTTGTTCGGCGGTCATCGGAACAGAATGTTCTATCATGCAAATGGGTTTTTCGTAACAAAACAAATCTAGATGGGTCTTTCGAGAGAAGGAAAGAACGACTCGTTGCTAATGGGATGCGACAAAGAGACGGGTTAAATTATAACCTCACCTTTGCTCCGGTCATCAAACCAGTCACGATTCGTATCATCCTAGCTCTATCAGTCAAGAATGATTGGATAGTGAACCAGTTGGACATATCCAACGTTTTTCTTCACGGATTCCTCGAAGAAGAAGTGTTCATGAAGCAACCCCTTGGTTTTATTGATTCGAAAAATCCTAATCATGCTTGTCGATTGACTAGATCCATTTACGAATTCAAACAGTCACCTAGAGTGTGGTTTCATCGTTTGAGAGACTTTGTTGTTACACTTGGTTTCAAAGAAAGTTTGATGGATCCATCTCTGTTTGTCTACCAAAATAAAAATATCATAGCATATTTCTTAGTCTATGTTGATGATATCATATTAACAGGATCGTCAAAGTCATTTCTTACTCAAGTTACAACAAAACTGTCAACAGAATTTGCAGTTAAAGATCTTGGAGAAATTCACTATTTCTTAGGGGTTCATGTAAATCGTTCAACAAATGGGTCTCTAATTCTCTCTCAATACCAATATGCTCGGAACCTACTGGAAAAAGAAAATCTTGAAAATCTAAAACCAGTTCATTCGCCAATGGATATGAAAACTGATCTATATGAGGAGGCAGAAGGTTTTGAAGATCCTACAAAATATCGACAAGTTATTGGAGGATTGTAATATTTGACAACAACAAGACCGGATATTGCGTTTCCTGTCAACAAATTTTCGCAATTTATGCAAGCACCTTCAGTTATACATTGGCAAGCTCTTAAACGGATTCTTAGGTATATAGCCTCAACTCTTTTCACGGGAATAAAGCTTCAAAAATCAACATCAATGACGCTTAAAGCATTTTCAGATGCCGATTGGGGGGGAGATATTATCGACAGAAAAAGCCAAGGAGCATATGTTTGCTATTGGGGCTCCAACATCATATCATGGAGTTCTAAAAAGCAACCGATCGTGTCAAGATCGACAACGGAGGCTGAATATAGAAGTACTGCAGATACAACATCAGAACTTAAATGGATAAAAATGTTGTTAAAAGAAATTGAAATAACAATACCATCACCAATGATAATATGGTGTGATAACAAGGGGGCAATCTCATTATCCAGCAACCCGACTCATCATATCACATCCAAGCACGTTGGTATGAATTATCATTTCGTGAGGGAGAAAGTGGCAGCAAAATCTCTAAATGTTCGATTTGTAGGCTCAAAAGATCAATAGGCTGATCTGCTCACCAAGGCACTCGCAGGATCGACATTTTCATATTTACGCTCCAAGCTTACTGGTGAACTGCCGTTAAGCTTGCAAGGATGTATAGAAGTATAAACTAAATACATGTAACTGTAATTAATTATAACAAATTTAGAGATTGCTATTACATCCTCATATATAAAAGGATGGGAAACCCATTTCCAATATACGAAATACAGAGAACAGTTTCACATCGTCAATAACCCATTTACTCGGCTAGTGATCATGACCCCTAGTCGAGTAAGTGTTTTCTACTCGCCTAGTGAGCTTGATCACTAGTCGAGTACATCTTGCCATACTCGGTTAGTGTGGATTGGCCACTAGTGGGACTCACTCGTCTAGTATGGCTTAGATACTAGTTGAGTGTGACTCATTCGTCTAGTATGGCATAGCTGCTAGACGAGTGAGATCCACCTCACTTGACTTAATCATTGTCGAGCGAATCGGGTTAAACCTGGATCTTTTGCCTTCTTAATGTATCTGGATTGGGTGATCTCCGTACAGGTCAATCGTGTGCTCATATTGTCATGGAGAGACTTTCTCAGAACTCTCTTCGACGAGCCGGTTATTTCTAGATTGGTCGGGTCCTTCCGTGTGATATTTTGGGACCCAACTTATACATTTATAACCTTAATCGTGTTGAGTCTAACTAAAGGAAGAGAGTCTCTATCAGGATCCGATATCATCAGTTATCCCCCCTTGAATTTAAGGGGCTTGAAGTCAAAAGTAGCGTTTTGGCATACTCATCGTAACTCTTTGATTCTGCATGCATGATCTGTTGGATTCAGGTAGCGTTGGAACATAAGCAGCGTTGTAAGCATGCTTTAATATGCTTTTTTGACAGCATTTTGCATATCAGCCTTTGATTTAAGGAGTTGGCAACGTTTGACATACCAATTCTTTGATCTGATAATTTTCCGGCATTCTGAATATATATATTTGAACCCCCTGGCAGCATTGTCTTGCCTTCTCAGGTTTATAATTTTCTCAGGACAACGGCTTTGCATATCCATCGATATCTAATAGCAATAATAATAAGCAGGAATTTTCAGAGACGGACGTCTGTCTTCAAACTTAGTTGCGAACTACAATCCCAGCCATCCGTTTCATCTACAATTTCACGCGATTTAGATTTTTGTTCTTCTTCCACACATGGTCCACTACAAGAAAACAGACTTTTAGGGACGGCCAGAATCCGTCCCTAATCATCAAAAGCCATCCCTGAAAGTCGCCTCGCTGACTTTTTGGGGACGGCCTTGATATCCGTTCCTAATTTCACATTTAGGAACGGCTTTTTCAAAGGCTTACCAAAGAGAGGTTTTCTTGAAAATTACTTTATATAAACATGTTAAAAAAACATTACCTGAACAAAGGTGAACTCCAACTTGAAAGCGAACCAGGGAAAAAAGGAGTGGCAAAAGCAACAGGTAATCAATGGCGGTGGAGGAAAATGAATTGAAGGTAAAAAAAAAGTCATCGGACGAAATTACTCTGGAATCGATTCTTCCAAAATGTGAAATGAAGTGAAAAACCTTGTTGACCAGATTGTGTATATACTATATAGCCATATAGGAAAATCATAAAAAATTGAATTGATGTCATTGATTGGTAGGCTGTATATTGGACGGATTCGGCTCGACTACCTTGTTATTCGAATCCATCGGAAGATAGAAAAATTCTAATATTAATTTGAACGAATTTTCGAATATCCGAAAAAACTGAATTCAAATAACTTTTTATCGAAAACCTTAAGAAACTCTAAAATAAAATTATAAAAGTATAAAATCAACTTTAATAAAGTTAATTAATAATCAATTAATCACCTTAAAATCTTAAATAATAATATAAGTTAATTAAATTTATAAATAACAATTATAAATAACAATGATTATTTATTATTACATATTTATTCGGATGTTCATAATTCATATCCAGAATTATCAACCAAATTCGAATTTTAATGACGTTTATTGTCGAATCTGTTCAGATAATTTTCGAATATTATTTTTGGTATTCGAAAATCAATACGAATAAACATATTCTAATTCGAAAACGAATACAGATTTCGATATACCATTTACATTTTTCAATCAATATATACTTTTTATTGCTAATTGTTGGTACCGGGGCCCGTTGAATCGGGCCCCGAACCGAACAGGCCTGCTAGGCCCATTAGGCCATAGGGCAGGTGTTATAAATACCTCCCATGGTGCAACAGGGAGGGAGATCGATTACCTGGAACAGTAATACTAGAGAGTTGTGTGTGAGAGAATCCGAGGGCAAACCCACACACCATCAGTGGTGAACCTGACGTGAAACGAACACGCAACCGGAGAGAGGATGGTCGGAAGAAGCAAGTTCCGCACAGGGGAAAGCTCAAGGCACCTCGGGCAGAAAGTTGATCGCGACAGGGAGCTAAGCCCAACCACCACAAGGGTAGAGCGCCAGCGGAAGGAAGGAGAAGACTCAAACAGATCTGAGTCGTACCTTTCGTACAAAAGGCGTACAAAAGGCAGAACGCAGCCTGGGCACTCGAGACCCAGGAGGCGGCATGGCGGGCAAAAAGGGAAGAAGCGGACAGGGCGGCCCGACGTATGGAGAGGGTCGACGCCGAGGAGACGACCCGACGCTTGGAGAGGGCCGACGACGAGGAGGCGGCCCAGCGTAAGGAGGAGAGGAAGCAGAGACGGGAGAGGCGAGGCCGCTCCCAGACCCTCATGGAAAGAAGGGAGCGTCGCCGGAGGAAGCACTCGGAAAATGCGAAGCTCTCGGCGATGGTCTCCGCCCTGTAGAACAACCAACGACAGTTGCAAGAACAACTCCTCCAGCTAACCGCCGACTGGTGAGCGCTGGAGTCGGATGGAGCAGGGGGAGGCGCAGTAGGGGGGACCCCGCAAGTGGAGCGTTGATTGCGATACCCGGAACCGAGAAGCCCTGACACAGCACCTGTTGGAGGGCGAGTATCCCGTTGGATGGAGGACCCCGAAGATCCCCGCGTACAAGGGGGATACCGACCCGAACGATCACTTGCACTCCTTCAAAACGAACATGGAGGACAGAACCGACCGGAACGACATCTGGTGCCGGATGTTCCGAAGAGCGCTCGCAGGCGACGCGGTGGCATGGTACAAGAACGCTCCCCGCGGCCTCGGTCCATACCTTCGAAGACCTGGAAAGAATCTTCCTGGCGGCTTTCGCCCACAAACGAAGGAAACCGAAGACCGAGGCCACCCTCAGTGCAATAGTGCAGGGGGACTTCGAGAGTACGCGAGCGTACATGGACCGCTTCGCGGGTGAGGTGCAGAAAATCGAGGGACTAACAGAAAAGGTAATCCTGTACGCCCTCACCAACAGCCTGAGGCCCACGTTCTTCGCGGAAGACCTCGTCCGGAAGCACCCGAAAACGTTCGCGGAGGCCATTGAAAGGTCCCACGGAGAGGCCAACGTGGAGGAATACCTGGGGGCGAGAACACAAGAGTTCAACAGGTGCCAATAGAAAGCAAGGGGGACGTAGGCAGGGGCTAGCTCCAGCCACTCACCGGCAGTAGCAGCCGAAGGTCCAGCCAGCCCCAGTGGCGGCCGCGTATAGAACCCCAGCCGCCGCCAGCGGGAACCGTCGAGAGGCGGGACCAACCCCAGCAGCCATCCAGAGGCAAGTCTTCTTCACCCTGGGAGGAGTTGGAGCCCTTCCGCCAGCGAGGCCCATGAGGAAGAACTCGGCCGCGTACAGAGACGAGAGCAGGTTCTACGAGCACCACCAGGACAAGGGCCACACAACCGAAGAGTGTCTGAACCTGGCCAAGGTGTTAGGCAAGCTGAGCGCGGCACCCGAAGCACCCCCAGCCCCACCAGTCAGGAGAGCCGCGGTCATCCCAACTGGACACTGGGTGCCCAAGCAGGAACCAGTCGGGGACATCCTGACAATAGCGGAAGATGGTGTATCACGCGGCGCGGACCTGTGGGAAGAACGACGATACGCCGCGGACGTCGACCGAGCGGCCGAAGGGAAGCGCCCGCGCCTGAGGGCAGACATCATGTTCACAGAAGCGAATATGAAGGGCGTCACCACCCCCCAC
This sequence comes from Zostera marina, assembly GCA_001185155.1. NCBI lineage: Eukaryota > Viridiplantae > Streptophyta > Magnoliopsida > Alismatales > Zosteraceae > Zostera > Zostera marina. The sequence goes on from LFYR01000779.1 coordinate 238,351, forward strand.
GACGACCCCCTGGTGGTGACCACCATTTTCCAAAAAGGGAACAAAGATAGCGTACGGCTGCACAGAGTACGCTAGGTCTATTAGAGTATGACTGGGGCCCGTCGAATCGGATCCCGGACCGAACAGGCCTGCTAGGCCTATTAGGCCCTAGGGCAGGAGTTATAAATACCTCCCATGGTGCAAAAGGGAGGGGGATCGATTACCTGGAACAGTAATACTAGAGAGTTGTGTGTGTGAGAACCTGAGGGCAAACCCACACACCATCACTAATATTCCTTACTATTATATATTTAGGATGAGTTTCAAGTGTGCCACGCTCTATATGAGCCATAATGTGCCAAAAAAATTCGGTTGTAGGATCAACATCCATATATTTTTCGACAGTTCACATTTCGTTATTCATCATCAACTATACCAAGTACAACGACTGGGTCGGATCTTGAGCTTCTACCAAAAATCGTACATCATGTTCAGGAGGCAGTCTTCTACACGTTGTATAATTTAGATGATGTCTAATCTAGATTTATGTCTGACAACCTACATTTGTTTTTGTAAAGTTTTTTATTACATAATTAACTAATTAATATTTTTGACAATGCTATATTACACTTTTCCTTTGATTGATGGATGTACATGTTTTATTCAATTTATTTTCCTACTTATCATCATCATATTCCTTTCTTTCTTCCATAACTATTAACGAAATGAGGAATTTATTTTAAGTATGTCGTTCTAATGTTAGGTCGTATGTAATTTTATATTTTAATTGTATCGATTTATGTAATATATTGTATTTCATTTCAACTTATCAACTGTACCTCGTACTACTAATCAGTAGTATGTGCACATTTTACATTTTCTTATTAAATATGAATTTCAGTTTTTCATCAATGTTGTTACCATTTCGATAATAAAATGTCCTTAAGTATGAAATAGAGATTTACTTTAATTCTGTACTTATGTTAATGCATTTCAACTGCTTCGTTGTACATTACATTATCTTCGTTCCGTACCCAATTCTACCAATACGTCGTACTTTGTATTCACCAATTCCTTTTCAAACACCCTACTGATGACTAGACAAGACAACTCTTTCTACTATACCTATTACATCCTACGGCTACTTATTAAAAGTTATTATAGGTACTACGATGAATCCATTAAATAATAACTTCACTGTCATCACTTCATTAATTTTGTACCACTAAAATCATTATTTATATTACGAACGGTTGTCATTAAAGTATTTTGATCCAACGACGTACAACGTTTTGACTCATTTAATTAGCACACCAAGATTTGCGCTAGGGCAAACTTCATAGGGCAAACTTCCTGTGCAATATCTTTATTTGCGCTATCTGTGCCGTATTCATTCTGACCATTCGATCTGTTGATGTAATGACAACCGTTTATTCTTTAATAGTAGTAGGATTCTATGATTATGTTTTATTTGCTGGATAATGGAATGTACTTGGATGAAATTAATGGGTAGTGTCACTACAAAAAAAAGGACCTTGTATGGCGGCCTTTTGATGGCGGAAATCCGCCATCAATACTTCAATAGTTTAGATGGCGGATGTCCGCCATCTATTCTTTCAGTCCGCCGAGGAAACGTTTTGGCTCGACGGCGGTTCGGAATTTTTTTCGATGGCGGTGTTTAGATGGCGGAAATCCGCCATCTAAACTATCCCGCCCAAAATTTCGAATCTCCCCCCAATTTCCAGCCCGATT
>LFYR01000779.1:240300-319380 GCA_001185155.1 Zostera marina
ATCGCCGCCGCTGCCGTCTGCCGTCGTCGTCGATCACTTGCCGTCGTCCCATCGTCGTCGTCCCCTCGCCGTCGTCCCCTCGCCGTCGTCATCCCCTCCCGCCGGTCTTCGTTTCCGTGGTGTGAAGGTATGATTTCTTCCATTTTTTGATGTTAAATGATATTTGTAGTTTATGAATTTGTTTTTGTTAGTGTTTGGATGTTTATTAGATGTTTAGATGATAATGTTTATGAAGTTTCAAATATCTAATATCTATGATTTGTGCTTTTTATTCTATTTGAGTTTCTGATTTTTGTTTGTTTATGTTTATGATAATGTTTATGATGTTTATCTATGAAGGTTATTGTTTGTTTGATCATCATATCATCTCCATCTGATATGATTGCTTTTTCAATATGATTTACTTTAAGATTATTTATAATTTGGTGTTATGAAGTATTTTCTAATTTTTGAATTGAATTTGTGTTTGGAGTTTTGTTTACTTTCTAAGATTAGTTAGATAAAAATGATAGAAATGTTTAGATGTTTGGAATGTAATGATAGAAATGATGTTGATGAAGTGTTTTATAAATGATAGAAATGATATGAAAATTGATGTTGTAATCTATATATGGATGTTAGATATTTGTATATCATCTATCTTTTAGTTGATTGTTTTTATGATATATTTTATGATATATTTTAGGTCGTCTCCGCTAGCCACCACCTCCGTCCTGATTTGATCCCGTCGCCGTTCTTGGTGAGAAGGGTTTTATTAATTATACTGTTTTATATTTAATTTAAAGTTTATAAATAAAATAAATAAATAAATAATTATTTAAATATAGAATTTAATTTAATTTATTGATTATTGATTAATTTAACTAAATAATTACTGTTTGTACATAATTTAAATATTATTTGATTAATAATATAAATAATTTTGTAATTATCAATACTTTAAATAATTTTATATTTTGTATTTAGGGTTAGGGTTAGGGTTAGGGTTTTTAAATTTAGGGTTAGGGTTAGGGTTTTTTTAATGAATAAATTATTAAAAAATTATTTTATTTACTATTTTAAAATAATTTAAAAGAAGTTTGAATTGATTAATTAACATATTGTTTAAAATAATTAATTATATAATTATTTTATTTACTGTTTATAAATAATGAATAAAATTTTTTAATTACTGTTTATAACTTAATTTTGTAATAGTTAATTAATTAATATAATGTTTTGAAATAATTAGTTATTGTATTTTTTTCAAACAGAAAATAATTAAAATTTTTATTTAATCAACTAATTTTTTAAATTATATAAATAATTGTAATTAAATATCAATTTAATTAAAATTTACATGAATCTATATCTTAATTAATTATTTGCATGAAAAAAATATGTTGTAATTATTTTATGTTTTTAAATAATTTAAATTTTAAATAAAATATTTAATGTGTTTTTGATTTTGTATAGGTTTTTTAAAATCAAGATTGAAGTAAGTTTTGGATTGAAGAAAATCTAATTTGCGGTAAAAATTAAATAATTTTATTTAATAAATTTATTATCAATTTATTTAATTTGTTGTTAAAATAAATTATTAAATTATCATTTTAATTATCAAATGAAATAAAAATAATTAGTATTTTATTAATTGATTGACAATTATTAAATATTAATATTTTAGAAATGAAATATTTGCATGAAATAATATATGATCATTTTAATTAGAAATTATTTAATTCATTATTAAATTGAAATAATAATGATTAATTTGTATGAAATTATTATTTTTTTAAATAATTAGTAATTATTAAATTGAAATGTTAATGATTAATTAGCCTGAAATTAAAAATTTGTTAATTTATTAATAATTATTAAATTGAATTGTTAATGAATATAATTTGCATGAAATAATAGAAATCATAATGATTAGAAATTATTTAATTAATTATTAAATTGAAATAATAATGATTAATTTATATGAAATTATTATTTTTTTAAATAATTAGTAATTATTAAATTGAAATGTTAATGATTAATTAGCCTGAAATTAAAAGCATTGGAGGTATGGTCGGAAAAATTCAAAGCATTGGAGGTATTTACAATATATTTTAATAATTTTGTTGATTACCGAACTCATTGTTGTTTTCATTTTCAGAACAAGTGTAACGAGAGTCAAAAAGACGTATCGAAATACAAGAAAAAGTTCAATGCTATGAAATCCTATATGAAAAAATTGAACAAAACTTTGAAGACTTCTGGACTAGACATGACGCAGATGGCTTCTACTTCAAAGTCAACAATACCGTCTGCATTCGGATCAGATAATTCTGATTCTGATTCAGAAGACTCGCTTTCAGACGAGTGTTGATAAACAATCTTTTTTTTCTTATTAAAACTTCGAATGTTTAACGATTCTGTAATTTAATTTCTTTTTAATAAAAAACATCGATTTCCATTTCTATTTCAAAACGTTTCCTCAAATATCGCTTTTATTTCGACAAACAACGATTCGAACGCACAATATAGAATCCTGATTTAAAAAAAAAATTGTAAAAAACATTGTATGGCGGATTTCCGCCATCTAAACTCTCCTACTAAGTTTTAGATGGCGGAAATCCGCCATCTAAAGCTGGGCACAATCGCCCTCTCCCACGAATAGATGGCGGATATCCGCCATCTATAAACTAAGGGAACCGCCTGCTGTACTTTAGATGGCGGAAATCCGCCATCTAAAGGTCCAGGGATAGTCGGCGGACATCCGCCGTCAATGAAATTAACCGTCATCAATGAATTGGCGCCAAACTATTCCCGCGCCATAGTTTAGATGGTGGATTTTCGCCATCTAAAACTTTTCAATTCGCGCCAAAATTTTCAGTTTAGATGGCGGAAATCCGCCATCTAAACTATTTTTGGTGGAAAATGGGGATGGATAATAGATGGCGGTCTTTAGATGGCGGTTTATGGGTTTTAATGGCGGTGTCCAAGATGGCGGCCTTTAGATGGCGGATTTCCGCCGAGGATCACTTTAGATGGCGGAAATCCGCCATCTAAAGCCCGCCATACAAGGTCGGATTTCTTGTAGTGCAAATTCCCTATCGACAATGAAGGATAGAGCGGTTGTATATTTCAGCACACTCTTCTCAGCGCTTGACATGCCTCCTCCAATACCAAACCTAAATGTATTCTTTGAGGAAGCGCCGACGGTGGTTGAAAACGCCAAACTCAGGGCGTTCCCATCGAGTGACGAAATCTGGAATGTGATAAAAGAACTACCAAATGCCAAAACTCCTAGTATAGATGGCCTCACTGCAGAAGTTGTAAAGCACCATTGGAGTATGATGAAAGATGATATTTCAGCAGCAATACTTTATTTCTTTACCACTAGAAGAATGCTGAGTTCGTTGAACCTAGCTACACTAACTCTCATCCCAAAAATCAGGCTGCCGGAGAGATTAGAGGATTTTCGTCCAATATCATGCTTGGGGGTTATATACAAGATCTTCTCCAAAATTCTATCGTCCAGATTAACATTAGTATTTCCGGGGATCGTGAGTGCCAACCAAACGGCCTTCATCAGAGGTCGTCGGATCAGCGATGCAATTGGCCTTGCGCAAGAGTTCACTCAGGCTTTCGATTGCCGGAGCATATCGAGGAGAGCATGTATCACCATCGACTTCGCCAAAGCCTTTGATACACTCTGATGGGATGCCATCGAAACGGTGATGGAATCAATGGGATTTGATCCAACTTTTAGGCAGTTAATTATGGCCTGTGTCAATACTGCACCTCTCCCCTCTTAAACGGGGACTCCAGCAGGGAGACCCACTCTCTCCCCTCTTGTTTGTGATAGTAATTGAATACCTCTCCAGGTTGGTAAACAAATCAGTCAAGGATAGGAAAATTGAACTATACACGATTGGAGATGCACTAGTTGAGAGCCACCTCGCATTTACGGATGATATCACTTTCTTTTGCAAGGCATCGACTAAATCCATCAAAGCACTTAGTGATGTACTAACTGAATTTTAGAATTTCTCCGGCCTTAAAATCAATCCTGCCAAAAGCTCAATCATCTTCACCAAGCGAGTAATGGACGGGAACCAGTTGACAGCAATTCTTGGGTTCCAACTCAAGGAATTCCCAATCAAATACTTGGGTACACCACTAACTGGTAAAATGATCAGATTCAGAGACTGTGATGGACTTCTAGCCAAGCTAAGGATCGTCCTTACAAGATGAACCACCAAAAAACTTTCGTATATGGAGAGAATCCAGCTGGTAGACTGGATTTTTCAAGGCAAGTTCGGATACATAGCACAGAGTAGTGTGGTTCCACAAGCCGTTCTCCAAGCGATCCAATCGATCACCTATCAGTTCATTTGGGGAACCCAACGTGAGGTGTCGTGGGAGAATATGATAAAACCGAGAAACCAAGGAGGCATAGGCATCTGGGATTACAAGGCCACCCAACAAGCTGCAATAATAGAAAGAGCATGTAGAATGTGGGAACGAAGGGAAATATGGAGCCAATGGATGTGTCAAAGGTACATCCGAGAGCGGCCCCTAAATCAAATCGCAAAAAGGCAAGGTGACTCGGCAAGCTGGAAGGCAACACTGAACCAGCGAGAACATATAGCAAAGTGTGCAAACCTTGGCCCCCAATATGCAAAGAACTGGATTGACGTAGGTACGGGCTGCTCGATCAAAAACGCCAGACACTCAGACCAGCGCTCCCGACTGATGACTTAGCAAAGGGAATATGGGCAAACAAAATTGGGAAGGATGCTCTTAATCTTTGGAGGGTAAAGAGCAGAAATCTACCAACAAAGGATAGATTAATCGGGAGAGGTATGAACATTGTGGGTGATTGTGAATTATGTAACAAAGAACAAGAATCCATCGGCCACCTTTTCATGAACTGTGAGTATACAAGGTGGATCCTTAACGAGGTGATGGAGGCTGCCGGTGCACTGGTCAAGCTCAGCATAGCAACCAACTTCGATGAGGCTGCTATTGAGCTAAATAGGGTAACTAAAGGGACACCAGCTTGGGGTCTCCAATGGAACATCTTCGGAATCACTCTATTCCATATCTGGAAACAGAGAAACCAGAGGCGAATGAAGGCGAAAAGCGATTCAAAACAGGAAGTTCTTCGACAGATAATCGGAATGACCGAAATTGGTTTTGATGGAGATAAATTCAAGCGACAGAACATGAAGACTACGGAACGACAAACGTTGCTCCAGTGGGACGCATTGTTGATGCTCATCCATGATACGGATGAAGGAGGTTAGCCTCGGCTAACTTCCGGCGAAGGTAATTAGAAAATTAATTAATTAGTTTCTTATTGCAATTATGTCGAACACCTTATATGCACTGTTTTTATTAATATCAAGAGTAACCTTTACCAAAAAAAAAAATAATAATAATGTTGCAAAATAATTAGTCCTCGTCAAAATACAGTCACAGTCCTCGTCAAAAAATAGTTAGTAGCGTTCCAAAAACAGATCCATTTTTTTTAATATATTATGCATTCCCCACTCCGAGAGTCGAGACACTTTTATTTCATCAAATAAAAATAGAGAAAACGTTGATAAAGATAACAAAATATTTAAAACCATGCATCATACAAAGAAACTGATTACGAACTTCAAATTGGTGGAAGATACTGATGTCATCCAATCTAAACCATTAACGTCAGCTAAAACATACTCAGACACATTCAAATGTTCCTTCACTCTACATTCACATAGAAAAAACAAAATACAAATATCTAAAACAAAAACTTATTTGATATGTAAAATAAAATAGTATTCAAAAGTTTGATCTCAAATCTCGACATTATAATGCACAATTAATGTTTCCTAACTAAATTTACACAATTTAGAGTTTTCTGTAGAAAGATTAGTGCTAGCAGTCGGTACAAGTGCCAACATCTGGTTTTTAATAATACCCATGCACAGCTCAATTTCATGGAAGATCGGAATGTTTTGAGAACAACAAGGCTGTAAACTGGCACCTGCAGATTCGAGAATCTGAGCAACGTCAGCAGGTGGATACTGCCTCTCTGTACATCTCTAACAGTACCAAAAAAAGCAGGATAAATCCAAAATGATAGAAAATACGGATAGCATGAAAACTATTTCACTGGCAGCATAATTTTTTCAAATATTAACGTCAATTCTATAAATTACCTGGATCATAAGTAAAGTGGAAACACACGAAGATATCAATTCAGAAGGAATCTCGATTTCATTTCCATCGGATCTTTTATTTGATATTAAGACGTCTTCATTAACCATTGTTGGATCCGAAACAGCAGAAGATGCAGGTTCTTGATGAGACAAATTTAAATGTCCCGATTCAGTACTCTGGAAAGATTTCATTCCTGGCATTCCTGAATCCCCTCCAGAATACAATTTCCTAGTAGAATCTAAAACCTCTCCAACCCTTGAAAAAACATCTTCTCCTTCTTTTAGAGATGCCAATGCCTGAAGAGACACAATTCATTAAAGCATTAGGGCCGGAATAAGGATAGTAATAGCCAAGTACTATATCTAAACACTTATCATGGTTAGGAATATTCTTCCATACTAACAAAGTAAAGAAACCAATTAAAATAAACAAAGGTCACATTACCTGAACAGACAGATCGACCATAGTTTTTGCTTTACATCGTGATGACTCAACTATTTCCACTACATGAGACCCTGAATACCTGTCTATAACAACAGATTCATTCAATGAATTGGTAGGTCCAGTGGTTCCATTTGAACTATCCACAGTTCCCATGTGAGGAGATGTTGAATTTCCAACAAAGGTATTACGTTTCCTTAAATAAAGAAGTGCCGAAGCAACCTGCATTTGGCATAAGTTAGGATAAACATCATATCTTTCATAAATAATATAAAGAAAGACACTGTAAGAGCAATGTACTGAAAGATTCACAAAACAACTAACCGTATCATTGGAATCACGCAGCTGTAACAAAACCATTGCATACTGCTTTCGAAAATTTTCTATGTCTCTAATAGGTTCATCTTCCTTTTGCTTCAAAGCAACCTCTTCATTCATCTGCCTCAGTTCTATTAGCAAAGCTTCCTGATAAAAGTTAGAGAATATTAATGAGCTGATATCAAGCTCGCTTAAAATTCAACTATTGTGTATATTTAGTTGTTTACATTATCACTTATTCATTGAATTATTTATATTAAAATTTAAGATATTTATGAAAATTTCATATAACATATAAAATAGTTCTCGGCTTGATTCATAAAATTTAAATATTTTCTTATTTCATGTCAGAAATAGAACATATCAGCTATTTGTTACATAACTACATATCATATGTCCTCGGTATACGATGTGCTATGCACTAGTAATTAATTTAAACCAAACCAATAATTATGAATAATGAACAGTTTTATATTTTAACATGCACTTTACAAGAAATCTAATGGAAAATCTAACCACATGAATCATGATAATGTCGAAGATAGAGTCATCACCATAAGAAGTCAGCTTAGAATGAGCTGATCCTGTTGCTTAAAGGAAGGAATCAAAGAGATTGGCATTCCCCTTTTCTTATGAAGGTAAAATTTCATCAGACATGAAAAGGGCCTTGCCCAGGATCACAAATATAAACAGAATAAAAATAAAATAAAGACAGCTCCCTTAACAGACAAGCTTGTGAAACAAGTTGTGTCCTCTAGGGTAGCAATAAAGAAAAACATAGAAGTGCATAGACAGATCTCCATACCAAAACAGAAGTGATCCTAGAACAAAACAATAGTGATCGCAGAACAGAGGACACAAATCATTGCCTCATTGCATTCCCTTCAGCCAAACCCAAATCTGGGGGGTTAGCTTTAACCTCACCTCATACTTTCTTCAGCCAGATTGGCATTCCAATATCCCCAGAAAAATGCAGAGAATTGAGCTTTCCAACTGAAATAGTTTCCCTTTTCAAGGGTAAAACATTTTAGGATCTTCGACTCTTCGTCGTGATGACTAAGATTTTACATGCAAATAGACGTTCATGCGATGATCTTCGATTTCTTCGACCTAAACGTCGCCTAAAACATAGGGGGCTTACCGGAGTGGGAATTAGGGCTGTCCGGAGTAGGAGAGGTCGAGGTTTGCCGGAGCAGGCTGGACGATGTTCGTCGGAGCTGACCAGAAGTCGCTGGAATCGCCTTGCGACGTTCGCCGAAGGTAGCCGGTCTTCGGTCGCCGGAGGAGGTTGGCTGAAAAAGAGGTGGGAGAAAAAAAAAGATGGCTGGAAATTTGGGAGAAAAGAGAGGAAAATGGGAGAAAAAAATATGAAGGAATAGGGTTTTAAAACCCTAACCCCCTCTTTTTTTAAAAGATTTAATAAGTATTTGGGTTCGACAGATCCGGCCTAACCTGCCTAACCTATGAAGGCAATCGCCTACATGTGCTAGGTCGCATGATCGCCTAGGTGATCGCGTGTAAAACTACGGTGATGACTTTTGTTGACGAATCCAGGGATTCCCTCTCAGAGACGTGAGATGCAGAGAGATTAACAGGATTGTTGAAAAAATGCTCTTCTTCAGCAATGATGCTATATATAAATATCTGAGAAAGATAGTATTGGGCGGAAATGTGGAATGAATTCTAAATATAAGAATACATCTCCACCACCAAAGGTGATGGAACACTACCGAGTGGCTACTGGTTAGTACCTAATGAATACTGATATTACAAAAATATTAACAATTAACCAATCCAGCTATTAGTATTAACATTGAGATAATGGAAGAACAATTTCTTCCAAATGGAACAGGTATAACATAGAACTGCATTATTCAAAAACCTATTGTTCTTCTTGATCTGCTAAAACATAAAATGATCCGAGTCCACCTTGAGTGCAATATAATCTCTAAATCATAGGTCATCCAATGGCTACTGGTTAGTACCTAATTGGTGATGCAGGATCTAACACTCAAATCGCATCAACAAGACCAGGAAGTATTCCCCCAGGAAACCCAGTACGTATCGAAGGGGGGGAGTACTGGTGATACAATATCCAAGACTTGATCACGACACCAGCAATCAGAGATTGAGATAACCCGGAATGGATAGTGAACACCTGTGTAGGCAATGGGAGGCCCCAGTCGACTTTTAAGGAAGTCGAGGACAAAAGTCGACCCTGAGGAAGTCAACCTCACAAAGTCGATCTGAGACCAGATCTGGGCAGTTAGGCGGTTACGACCCTAATGACCAGATTACCCCATAAGAGACCTATAAATAGAGGTCACTCCCATTCATTAGGGCTAGGTTGATTCGAGTAAGAGAGAACCCCTGCCAAAGTGAGCCTAAGCGACTGAGGTGTCCAAGCTGTTTCCGGCGAAGTTCCTGGCCCAACGCTTGTTCGAAGCGTCATCCAAACACTGATCGGGATCCACCCTTATCACTAATGAGTAATGAATACTGATATTACAAAAATATTAACAATTAACCAATCTAGCTATTAGTATTAGCATTGAGATAATGGAAAAACAATTTCTTCCAAATGGAACAGATATAATAGAGTAGAACTGCATTATTCCAAAATCTATTGCTCTTCTCTATTTCTAATTGATCTGCTAAAACATAAAATGATCCGAGTCCACCTTGGGTGCAACATAATCTCTAAATCATAGGTCATCCCAAGCAAGATTGTAGTTGTCGATGGTGCAACGTATACCAGACGAAGACACCTTCATGGTTCAGGATGCAAGCTTTTGCACCTGCGTGCCCCTGAAGGGTAATACGTCTAGCGCATCACCCTTAGACTCTGTCTAAATCGCAAAGAGTCCCCAAAAAAGCCTCCCCACCTCTTGATTTCCCCCAATCCGGCCAGCTCCTCACCCATCCTCCGGCAACCACGATTTGAACCAGAACAGAAGATATATATAAAAATATGTTTTTTTAATATAATTTCAAGTATACCACTGGCGCAAAAGCACTTTTGGGTCGTGGGCTGTGCAGATGCTCCAAGAGTCACATTTATAGGACAGCCAGTAGTTCCTTTCCAAAGAGCCAGTGCGAATTTCACCGATGCTCAGTTTTTTCTTGGTTGAGACGGTAACCCAACCCAACTTCTTCTTCCAAGTGGGTTTCATGGATCCTTTGCCGCCGACATGAAGTCAGCAATTGCCAGAACAGTATTTTTAGTGAATTGAAAAACCACCATAAATTGGAAAAACTAAGTAAAGATTTATCAAAATCGTAAAAAAAAATATTTATTTGGGAGGTAAATCACCACTGGGAGATAATAACAAAAATCAATGAGCTAAGCTTATTATAGAAACTGGAACCTTTTTATCAAGTGCTCGAGTCATTTCAGCAATAGCACGTATATCATGCTCTTTCGCTTGAATCTGTGCCAGTGTACATGGCTGAGTGAACATTGCACGATGTGTTGCAATAGAAACTTCATTTGCTGCAGTCCTAGCCTGTATAATTGCGTCAATAGAGTCCTCCTAGAGAAAAAAAGAACTCTTTAAACAAAAATAAATAGCAAGAAAAAAATACTTTGAAAGTCATCTATTTAAAATGAAATAGTAAAATACAAATAGCTGACCTTGGCATGCTTCATTAAGGTATTCATTGGATAATCAGATGTGGAACAATGACCATGCCCATTTGTAGTGTCCATATTTTCATTTGAAGCAACAAGACCACTATTTTTCCATTCCTTGAGATAATCATAAGGTTTTCTCTCTTTTAAACCTTCAAAAAATCTGTCGCTTGCAAGATTATGTTTCTTCAATGCATCAGGCATATTCTCCAAAGGGTTAAGTGGCATACAATCAATATCCTGAAAAAATAAAAAATAAATCTGAAGATCAGGAGCCATATTTAACAGAAATGAAAGAAAGGATTCAAAATTATTAGAGAGTTAAGTAGGTATTAATATAATTAGTATGTGCTAATCTATAGTATAATGTAATTAGACCCTAGTAATCTAGTATAACATCTAGAATATTCTAATGGATAAACTAACAGAAAGTTAGTTATTCTGTTTAGATCTAATCCTTCCTCCTAATTGTAATTGTATATAAATTACATTAATGACATTTTAGGAGGGATCGATCATTTGATCTCCCCCACCTTTGCTAAACTCTATCTCCCTACGGAATTGATAGAAATATAACAATATGGCAAGTATGAATCTAGCAATTCTAACTCTACACTTTTAACAAACATTACTGTTGAAATTACATTAGAATATAATTTAAAAAAAACGTAATTTAAAAAATAGGGGATGTTAATATTGTTACCATTATCAATTCAACACCCAACTCAGGTTTAGAAAATTGAACCCTACAGCGGTTACGGTCGACAGTTAAAACACTTCCATCATGAATTTCTCTTGTTTTTGGATGGCATGCAATAACACGTTGCCCAACTGATAAAGGACGAGCAAGATCTGTTGGAAGCCCATCCCTGATGCCTGCCCTCAATTCAGTGTAATGTGTCCTAACAGACTCGCGATATTGCTCAAGTTTCTGCCGTTCTACAAAAAGGAATTGTTTGGACAAGCGCCGAGGTTTGCCAAGAGAACTGCAACAACATCATATGATTATGTAATAAGGTAAGCTTCTTAATGTTTAATTTTAAATAAAATATGTCAAGTACCTTCTTATGACCCCCCATTCTACACGAGTCAATCTTGGAACATGTCCTAGTCCGACATGATTTAAGTAATCAACAAATTCACTTTTAGCAAACCATGGGTAATCAATTGCACTGTAGAACCATTCAAAGATGCACCATCTACGGAACAGAGGTGAAGACAGACAGTGAGAAAACATTTCCTGCATTGAAAAAAAGATATGAATTACATTGTACAGTAATGTTTGAATTAGTAGTAAATACCATTGAGCTTTAAAAATTGAATCTTAATTCTTCTAACCTTGAAATCAATGGTAGATTCATTTGTTGTGAATTTATCAAACTGATTTTCTCCAGCTCCCTCAAAAGACTTTATTTCCTTTGAATTTGTTGCTTTATATAGAGTTCGCTTACGCCTATTCTTGCTTTTAGTTATTGAATGAGTCTGGAAAGAAACATGAGGAACTGCTTCAGCCACATCAACTGTAGCTTTACCTGGGTCAGTGCTTGAAGATGAATTCTCAGGTAGCTTTGTAGATTTCCCCGGTTTGGAAGGAGAGCTAAATTGGCTGACGCGTTTACTTTTGGTTATATATTTCTTTTCTTCATCAACTGAAACCTAGAAGAAAAACACATACCTATGAATTAGCAAAAACAATTTAGCGCAACCCACAAGCATAGAATCACTGATTAGTTTATTCAATAAGAATCGTGACAAATGACAATAATGAATCAAGTAATTAAAAAAAGAACTCAATAAATCTAACAGAATACAGAAAATTCACTGCACACTCCAGCACCAGAAAGACAAATACATAAAGTCAAACAGGCACACATTAATCCAACCAATGCTTATAGCATTTGATTCAGCCAAACCCAGATCAGGAGGTTTAGCCTTGACTTCAAAACAGGTCCCGCAGTCCCTTATGATCTCAGTCACCACCACTTCCTCAGTTCTAAAAGACTAAAACAACCAGTTTTCCACCTTTTATTCCTCTCCTGCCACAAATATCAGGTTATACCTCTAAGTAGTGTCCAAAGCACCCTCCAGCAGTTGGAACCTATCCTTAGGGATTGGATGCGATCTATCACATCCACCAATCTGATGTCTCCTCTCTGAGGTACTTGTAAATTCCCATACTTCCATACAATATGATTGATAAATTCAGAGCAAGCTAGTGGTATGTGCCTAGAATATGGGCAATTGAAATAGATGTGGCTAGGGATGCAAGTTTGAGCTTGAGCTCGTGAGAAGCTCGAACCCGAGCTCGACTCGATAGGTGAACAGGTTGCCTAGGGGCAGCTAATGCTTCACATAACTTTAGTAGGGAGTCTCCTACCTTAAGACCAGTCAAGTTTAGATTAAAATTATCTCCTATCAGGCTTGCTTTTCAGAACATTTTTCCACATAATGAAATCCCTGGTGCCAGAGGCCTGAATTACCTCCAGGCTCCTACCTTTTATATATTCATCCCTAACCCAGAGGGAAATAATTGACTCATTATTAGACCAAAAATAATGAGCTCTTTTTATATGGGAGGCATGTGCAGAGGTTTCAAAATTTCTGACCCTAACCTCTAGACCTGAGAATCTAGAAAATACATTAAGGACTTCCTTGATAGAGCTCAGAGACTTTGGGTTGGCCTTAGAAAATATAAGGATGCCATCTGCATATATTAGATGAGAGATTGATTTGGCACCATTGACCTGGTAGGTATCAATTCTACCCTCTTCTACTCCTTTCAGGGTGACCCTGCTAAGGTAACCTAACCAAATTAAAGAGGATTGGAGAAATGGGATCCCCTTGCCTCAATCCTCTTTGGGTTTTTAAAATACCAATGGGAGTACCCTCCACCAAAATAGAAAGGATGCAGATTGGATACAATTTGATATAAGGGTGAATAGGTGATAATATGTTGTGAGAAACCCATCACACTTAAGGTTTCCAGAATGACATCCCATCTAATTGTATCAAAAGCCTTCCTAAGGTCAACACTCAGCATACAATTTTTGGGGGTCATCACCCTCCCAAAGCCATGTAGCATCTCCTCAGAAAGTACGGTATTATCTGAAATGACCCTACCTTTCATAAAAGTAGTTTGCTTGAGAGAGACCAGCAGATTTGCCACCTCATTTATTCTACTAGCCAAAATCTTGGAGAGGAGCTTATATATGAGGTTCACACATGAAATTGACCTAAAGTCCGCCAACTCAGAGGCGGTTGGTTTCTTAGGCACCAAGGCGATCCATGTGTGAAGTGTGATTAGCTGCTTGTAAATAACACTACATATGCAAATAACATTTAGTTAAAATTTAAAAAGACTATCTTCTATACTGGAATCAAGAAGCTACGCTGGAAAAATACATACAAATTTGCAATAAATACCAAATTATTATTAACTAAAAAAACAGATATTCTCTTCAAGTTGAAGCATATCTATTCAACCTTGTTACATGAAGAGACATTCAATAGCTCAACAACATTGCACAGATGTGATTCAAGCAACCACAAGGACGATATACCAATGAGAAAGTATTGACAACCAGATAAATAATATCAAAGATATGAAATGACAAAAGAAGCAGCATTAAGACACTTGAAGTATCCTCAGAATACATCAATATCAAATTATCAAACAAAACTGAAAAAAGTACCTCGATTTCTTGAGATTTCTCCAAGCAATTAGCAGTATGGATATCAATTTCAGAAACCTATGAACAATAGATGTATATTAATGAATTTAAACCTCAGAAAAAGAAGAAACTAAGAAATGATAATTAGCAGATTAATATCCAAGAACCATAGCCTTAATAATACTTTTGGTAATGGAGTCTTCCTTTTCCTTTTCAGAACCCTGTAGATAACCTGATCAGTTTCCTGCTTTGTTTCAGAAGAAATATTTGTATCAGGCGGAGAGGTCTTAGACTTGGAATTTTTCCTTCTAACGACATCAACCCCAACTGAAGGTTGCATTTTCTCATTGTGACTAAACAATTTATTTTTATCTCTTCGATCATTTTTTGATGTTTTTTCATGTGTTGCAGACTTGTAGGCATCTAAGTTTCTTTCTACCTCTTTGATATGTGCCAAAGAATCTATACACACAGGAAAAATGGATTCAATCAGCTGACAGAATTGAAAGATTGTGGGTGAGGGTGATCGAAAATGTTATCCCTATTCACTACCATTTACAATAGGCCATAAAAGAAAATAAAATTAAACATGATTATTACTTATACAATCATCAATATTAACCAAATAAAAGAATATTGCGTAGCATGTTGACTTTTCTTCTAAGTAAAAAAATTGAAAAGTTACTAATGATGTCTGACCAGGGATGGAAGAAAATGACGCACAACGGTCAATCAGATGATTGGTCAAATCCCTGGGTTGGGTCTGGCTGAGAACTTTGAGGGAAACCATCCACCTGACAGTCCCTCTCCCTCTAAATCCGAATATGAGAAGATTTCATCTTGGTCCCGACCGACTGGTCCATTACCCATTTCTTCTCAACCGACTACCCAACTCACTATGATGCATTGATCCCTCCCATGTAGGACATCGATACATCATCGATTTTAATGAATAATTTTCTACAATTAACCAATAGTTATCGCTAATAGCTTATCAAAAATGCAAACTTAAGTGACTTTTGACACTATTAAAAATATTTTCATCTTTGATCATCTGTAAATATGAAAAACATGATAATCAGAATAGAAGAATATCAATCCTACTTTCTAATGTGATGGGATTTATGGTTAACTACCTGTCTTACAACATGCCCAACGACCTCCATTGAGATAGGCACCTTCAACCAGCCTTTTTCAGCATTGGAGAGTCTTTATGTAATGTTAGCACATTAAGCACATCTATACTCATTTCCCCAAGTACCAAAAGACGTGGGATGCTAGTGTACCGTTAGGCCTGTCAAATAAATGAATTCGGTCTGGATACCCCTATATCTGAATTCATCTAAAATGATCCGAATTCGATTAAAATTGTCATATCCGAATCCGAATTATATTTGTAAAAAAAATATTTTTACTATTATAAAATTATTAATATATAATAATCTTTTTTTTGAAAATATAATACTTAATCGGATATTTTACCGGATATCCGTATTCGAATTTGGATATTACTCGAATTCGGATAATTATCGTTTATCGGCAGATATTAACAGTATCCGAATTTGAATTCGTTTAGCTTCAGATAGTAATTTAGATATCCGAATTTGAATAAGCTCAAAAGAAATCGAAATTGAATTTCGGATATCCATTGAAGCCCTATGTAACGTGTCTCAGTGTATCTTAAACATTGCTTCAAACCGTTTATTGATATCCAAGCAAAGGATACAGACCAAAGAAGGAAAATTTACATGATTCCAACAACAATAGATAAATAAATACTTATCTTTCAGTTTAGAGAGTTAGCAACAATATCAAGACGATTCCTAAAAGTGGAAAGTGCATTTAATGTATTCTAAAATCTAAACTGTATATTTATGTTCTATTTTTTCATTTTAAAAGAAAATTATATGGTTACAAAAAGTTAGAACTTGAAAGCAAAAAAAAAAGTTAAACAAAGCAACTAAATGAAAAACAAACCTGATTCGACTCCAGAAGATTGGCAGACCATTTTTATTGATATATTAGCCAAAGTTTGTAATGCAGAAATTGCAGTGCTTTCATCTGTGTAAAAAAACAAATTAATACAAATTTCAAAATTAATAATGCTCATAAATGAACAAAACAATAACATTTAAAATTTAAATTACAGAAATTTGCTTTGCATTGGGGATTTATTAACTGGTGTCTGATCAGTGGATAGATTCTAATTGGTTGCACCAGTTAGCCTTAATGGAATATTTGGACCAGATCAGTCAACTATTTTATCAACTTGAAAAACTCAAGAAATTGTATAATATTATTCTTGAGAATGCAATTTATCTCTTTTGTTCAAAATTTAAAATAACTAAATGGCTAATATCTATTTTCTACAACCCGTCATAGTGCAGAACAGCACAAAGATACACTATCAAATATAAACTACAGATTGAAAAATATTTAATATTTGCAAAAAAAAATATAAACTACGGAGAAGTATACAATGATTTGGAACTATAGGCAAACAAATCAAGACATTCTAACAAACATATTTAACCTTGAATATGTCACATTTAGTTCAGATTGTTCCTTCTTAGTGAATCATTTACCTAATAGTCTGTTTGATGTTTATGATTATCCATTAGTCATTACAAAAAATCAAAAATAGAGAATTACAGTACACTTCTTCAAAATAAGTTGATGGAAAAACAAAGCAAATGGTAAGTTTCCATATTTTCGTTGTAGTTTACCATGCAAGTATGCAACATATAGAAGAAGAAGAAATCCGAAGTTGTTTCAAAAGCTAGCTATGTACATGTAAAGATGTAAAATACTAAAAGATGGAATTTTAGAAGCATGATTTTAAGTTATTCAACTTGTAAAGTAAGATTGTAAGGATTTGAATGGATTAAGTATAAAAATGGTGTATAATATAATTAACATATTATCTCCAATTGTTGAAAATATCATAATCATTTTAATTTAATCACAAAGATTGATCGTACGATTGTAAGGCCAATAGTACGATTGTGTGGAGATCTGAATATCTGATACTCTTATAAGCAAGTTGGGGGGAATGGTGGAAAATATTAGAGATAGAAGTCATAAAGACAAAATTGGTCGAGGCAAGTACGATTGCGCTAGCCAAGGGAATTTGGTTGAATATGCCGACAAAATTCTCTATTCTCTTGTGGAGGGTGAAATGGGATCATCGATCATTTAAACACGTTCAGGAAGCTGGAGAGTGCAAGTACCTCCTGCTTTCTTATGCAATCTGGAAGATGAATTTAGAAGTTATCTCTTTTTCAACTGCTCTTATTCAAGGTCTCTCCTAATTCCGTTGGCTGAGCATCTGAATTTCATCTTCTGAAGAATAATGAATATTTCAGTTCTCACCCAATCTAGTCCAGATATTAGATTGGGGGATCTTATGGAGACTATGCAAAAAGTCACACATTAATCTCCCCCTTGAGGGCTACTATGGAATGCTATTGGGTGTCTGTCGTGGCATATATGGACAAAAAAAAAGATATGGACAATACGTTAGTAGGCCTTCTAAGGTAGTCCTTAAGGAGGTCATTAAAGACATCAGTCTTTCCTTTGATCCGGAGTATTACAAGAAGAACTGTTGTCATCTTTTGAAGACATCTACGATGGAAGTATGGGAAATCAACCTTCTGAAACAGCGTATCTAGTTATAAAATTTAATGAGTTTTTTGCTCATTTCTTTTTTACTTCTATTTTATATTTTTATACTTCATGTAATTTGGGCATTGCCCTTATTTTTAATGAAATTTAATTATTTTCAACAAAAAAAGCGTACCTCCAGAGAAGAACTGGTGACTTTTCCTCCTTGAGCGATTAGAAGAAGGTGTCCCTCTTTGTTCAAACTCTATTTCATTTCTTATATTTCTGGCATTAATCCCTTCTTCGGTCCCACTACAGGCTTCCCTTGAATCATCAAAATGGTTCTCAGTTCCACCCTTTGGTTTCTTTCCTTTTGATTTTTTCATTTTTGATTTCAAAGCATTTGTTCCAGCACTTTCCATATCAAATGCGTGGATAATATTTTTATTAAAATCATCATTTTCAGCTTCACGACTTCCTAAACTGCCTTCTAGACCCTCATCCACGTGAATACTAAATTTTGAGTTAGCCACTTCTGATTCAGCATACTATTATCAAAAAGAAGATTAAATCATTTTTCTTTTATTCAGAAAAAAGGTAACAAAGTAATAAAAAAGAACATGTTTAGATTAATATTTTACTTTTCTTTCACCACTATGAATGTCTGTTTTACTTCCTGGAGTCCTTGAAACCTGCGGTGAGCCTCCTCTCTGGCATGCCTCAGTTAGTGCCAGTGCTGCCACGTGAACAACTTCATCATCACTCTCAGCATCTCTCCCACACTTGAAGCTTTGTAATTTAGGTGAAACAGTCTTAATTTTATCAGATATATATGAAACAGGGAATCGAGGTGTCCGTTTTCCAACAGCACGAGGCAGGGTACCTGTAAAAAATCCCACAAAAAATAATTAATGGTTGAAAATTTAAAATAATATTTGGCTAGACATTAATATTTGGCTTCAGAACTACATTCTTTCACAATCTCAAATTTCATTGTACATAGTACATACGATATGTGTATTTGAGAATTGAGGTAATATAGAAAGAGAACTTATATCATAAGTTATAACCAATAACCATAAAAACAATCTATTAAATTCTGCACTTTAATCCAAGAAAAATATTCTACACCTAAAGGTCAATAAAAAATACTCTATTAAAATATATTATAAGTATGCCATTATGTACAAAATTATTCAGTCTAATACCTCCAGTTGAAGAAGATGTTAACTGAAGTAGATCAGGACAGCGTCCAGTCGATCCTTTGGAATAGTTACCTCGAAGCTTTCCCCGGCCACGTTTTTGTGACTTGTTAGAAATCTTTAACTCGTCAATGCTCTCTCTTTCACTCTCACTTCCCTCCTGTCACATGTAAAACCACTTACTTTGATATTGTGATAGCAAAGAAAATCATAAATCAATATGTATCACCATTTTAAAAGGTTGAAATTTCAATTTTTTAAGATGCAAGAAACTTTAATATAAAAACAAAAACAAAATGAAACTAATTAAGATTAAGATTACAAAATATAAATCGTATAATTTAAAAAATGCTATTTTTTCTCTAATTTGTCATCTCTATCAGTTGAGTGAATTTATCATGGTATTCAATTAAAAATACAACTTTTAATATGCTAATGAATCAGGTAAATAATAGATGAACCTAAGTTTTAAAAAGTGATGAATCAATAAGCAATTAAGCATCAAAGTCTGATTCCAATTAGCACAATGACAGACTTCGACACCCCTAAGCTTTCCCTAGGCACTAACTAGGCCCACCCTCTTATCGTCTTGGTGCATGGAGCCATGGACTTCTCAAAATATACGGTAAGATTGAAATACTTGGTAATTTTTTTAATAATTTAGTTCAATGTTTCCAAGCTAACCAGAATATTGTAGTGATCAGTCATCATTGCTACCAGGCCACTAGCAGATGCCATTCCATCAGGCAAAGATAAATATGCCTGAAAATAAAGAAACGTCCAATATATTATCTGGGGAAATAGAAATGACAAAAAAGTAACTGTAAAAAATAAAATAAAATACTAGAATTCAATGGTGTTAATGAGAGGAATAATGAAAATATATAAAAAACGACATGCAATGAAGATATTTTATTTTCATTTTGCACATACGATAACAAATAAACACCACACCACAATGAGATCTTAAATCCAAACACACAAGAAAAATCTGGCAGGACTTGAGCAGAGAGAAATCAGAAAGCACTGTACACCATCTTCAAAGTCAAACCAATTGGGAAGAAAAGGTGTGATCGAATCCGCAAGGAAGAGAATAATAATTGGGATGTAGTTTGGAAAAGAGTACAATCTGACTGCAGATCGGTTTTATAAAAACATAAAATCAATGGACTTCATGGAGAGATTCTCCTTAACTCCCTGGCAAAAAAATACCTGGCAACTAGGTGGGATAGACTGATCAAACAAGGGTACACATAGCATAGCTGCATAGTTCTGTTTAGTCAGGGTGCATGGTCAGTTAGTTGTATGCAAATGAATTCATAAATTTGTGTATAATTGATGTAGGAGAAGACAGGGATTTAGGAAAAACAGGTCGAAGAAGGGAGAATGATCTTCTTCGTAGGGTGTAGAAACTTGGAATCCACCAAGAATTCTAGGTTTAGATCTAGAATTAGAGAAAAAGGAAACTGTAGAAAATAGAAATAACTGGAAGAAGAAAATAAGGAATACCTTGATTTGATAAAATAATTCAATGCCCCTTTCCCTCCATGGCCTATTATATTTATACTCACATCAATGGTAATAGGCAACCCATTTGATGTGAGTTTAAGGCTCCTTAAGAAAAACGTGGGTTGGCTTGACCAAGGTCAAACCAACTAGGGCCCACTTGACTATCAATAACTTCTCCTGCATCATGCACCCCTTCAATAGGTGCAATTGTCCTCAATTGCTCATCAGATTCTGCTGCAGGGAAGTATTTCCTTATGTCACTGACATTAAAAGATCTTGACATGTTGTACTCATCAGGTAGTTTTATGACATAAGCATTGTCATTTATCTTTTTCAGCACTTTGAAAGGTCCATGGTTTCTTGGTTTCAGCTTTGAATAGGTTCCAGTAGGTGTTCTGTCCTTGCTAATGTGAACCATAACTAACTCACCTACTAAGAATTCTTGTTTTCTTCTTTTTTTATCAACTGAGGCTTTATACTTGCTGTTTGACTCAATTAAGGCCTCTTCCACCATTTTATAAATTTCTTGTGCTTTGTTTACCATGCCTTCTACTACTGGTTGGTTTGATGGAATATCAGATATGTCTACTGCCTGCTTAGGTTGGTGTCCATAGGCTGCTACAAATGGGCTGAAACCAGTTGATCTGTTCACCATATAATTAAATGCAAATTCAGTCTGTGGTAAACACACATCCCATTGTTTCTTATTTTCTCCCACCAGTGTTCTTAATAAATTTCCAACAGATCTGTTTATAACCTCAGTCTGTCCATCAGATTGTGGATGGCAAGTTGTGCTGAAATTTAACTTAGTGTTGAATCTCTCCCATAATGTTTTCCAGAAATGCGATCGGAACTTTGTGTCTCTGTCTAACACTATCGTTTGAGGTACTCAATGTAGTCTAACCACTTCTTTGAAGAATAATTGTGCTATATAAACTGCATCACTACTTTTCTTGCATGGTAGAAAGTGTGTCATTTTAGAAAATCTATCTACCACTACAAATATTGAATCAAATCCTGTTTTTGTTTTTGGCAAGCCCAAAATGAAGTCCATTGACAAGTCAATCCATGGTTGATTAGGGACTGGAAGTGGAATATAAAGTCCAGTATTTTGCTTTGTTCTCTTGGACTCTTGACAGATTTTGCAACTCTGAATGAATAGTTCTGTTTCAGTGCTCATCTTTGGCCAATAAAATCTGTTTTTCAGTTCAATTAGTACCTTGTCCCTGCTCAAATGTCCTGCCAAACCTCCAGCATGTAAATTTGCTATTAACTGTTTTCTTAGGGGACTAATTGGGATGCAAAGTCTGTCCTTGAAGAAGAGAAAACCTTCCTGAACTCTGAAATTATTTTCTGCCCTTCCTTCTATACAAGCTTTCCAGTGCTGTCCAAAATCAGCATCAGCATCATAATTATTTTTTATTTTTTTCAAACTCTTGTACTTTGGCTCTTAGAATTGTTAGCAAGTTGTCTTTTCTGCTAAGAACATCTGCAACTCTGTTGCTGGTTCCAGTCCTATGCTTTAGGGTGAAATGAAATCTTTGTAGAAAGGAGATCCATCTGGCGTGCATCCTATTGGAACTTTTTGAATTATTCACTTGCTTTAGTGCCATGTGGTCTGTTTTTATTACGAACTCATTCTGTAAAAGGTAAGGCTCCCATGCTTTACAAGCTCTTACAACTGCATATAATTCTTGTTCATATGTAGTCCAGTTTCTCCTTCCTTCTGATAACTTCTCACTGTGGAATGCTATTGGGTGGCCTTCTTGAGTGAGAACAGCCCATATTCTTGTTATACTTGCATCACATTCAACTTCAAAAACTTTTGAAAAATCAGGAAGTTTAAGAACAGGTGTTTGCTGTAATTTCTTTTTTAGAATTATAAAGGCCTCCTCTGCTTGGACAGTCCATTGAAAAATACCTTTCTTGAGGCAGTTTGAGATTGGAGCAGCCACTGTACTAAAATCTTTTATAAATCTTCTATAGAATGATGCTAACCCTAAAAAACTTCTTACTTCAGTCACACTAGATGGGGATGACCAGCTGTCCAATGCTTCTGTTTTCTTTGGGTTCACCTTTAAACCTTGAGATCCCACTATGTAGCCAAGAAACTGTACTTCATGCACTAAGAACTCACATTTTTGTAGATTTAATTTGAGGTGATTATCAGCCAGTAGCTTTAAAACTTTCTTTAGTTCTTCCATATGTGACTCTTTAGCCTTGCTAAATATGAGAATGTCATCGAAATACGCAACAACTGACTTGTTTATTAGAGGCTCCAGTACTTCTGTCATTAACCTCATAAAGGTTGAAGGCGCATTAGACATACCAAATGGCATAACTAGCCATTCATATAACCCTTTGCTTGTCTTAAAAGCTGTCTTCCATTCATCTCCTTCCTTGATCCTGATTTGATGGTATCCACTCTTAAGATCTAATTTCGTAAAATACTTAGATCCCACTAGAACATCCAGTAATTCTTCTAGTCTTGGAATTGGGAACCTGTATTTTACTGTTATTCTGTTGATAGCTCTACTATCAACACAAATCCTCCACTCCCCATTCTTCTCAGGTACTAATAGTGCGGGAACTGCACAAGGACTAATTGAGTTTCTGATGAGTCCTTCTTGTAGTAATTCTTCAACTTGCTTTTGTAAAATTTCTGATTCAGCCGGACTCATTCTGTAATGAGGAAGATTTGGAAGTGATGCTCCAGGTGTAAGATCAATCCTATGATCTATTAATCTGTGTGGTGGTAATTCTGATTTATTTTTCTCTGAAACTGTGGGAAATAGCCTCAATAATTCTGCCACTGATGCTGAGATGCATGCTTTAGTTGGTGCAGCTACCTCTTTCAGAATTACTGCTAATCCTTCCTGTTCAACACTTAATAATCTTTTAAATTCTTTCTGGACAGAAAACAGTAAATTAGACTTTTCAGATGTGTTTCCTTCAGATGGAAGTGGAAGCAATGCTACTTTCAGATCATCTACTTTAACTACATACTGATTGGTTCTGCCATTGTAGTGTGCACTTACATCATATTGTCATGGTCTTCCTAGCAGTACATGGGCTGCATCCATGTTAACCACATCATAAATAATTTCATCCTTGTACCTTCTACCGGTGGACAAAGGTACTTTGCAACTCTTATCCACAGTTACTGAATTCCCACTGTGAATCCATGGTACACTGTACGGATTTTTATGTTCCTTCACCTCCAAACCTAATTTCTTCACTGCCTTCCACGAAATCAGATTATCAGTCGATCCATTATCTATTATAATATCGCAGACCCTTCCTTTAATTGTGCCTCTAGTCCTGAATAAATTATTCCTTTGACTTTGCGGCTCTTGTTGAGGTGTGTGGCAAACTCTGTGGATGATGCATGACATTCTCTGTCCTTCATCTGGAGGTGCTTCATCATCATATTCACTATCTGAACTATCTTCCTCCATTGGTGCTTTTCCTTTGTCATCGACTACATGTGCACTTCCTCTTTTTGGACAAGTGTTAGATTTATGACCCCATTCACCACACATGTAACACTTAATATTAGTGTTTCTTTGATCGTAGTTTCTGTTAATTCTAACATCTTGCTGACTTTCAGGATTAATTTTTCTCTCTTCAGGTGTTGGTAGTATACCCTTCTTATTGGGTGGGTTGAATCTAATGTTGGATGGGCATCCAACATTTTTTATAAATTTTTCAGCTCTTCTGTCCAACTGATCAGCCACTCTGATGGTGTCCATGAGGGTGTATTGAGGCTGCATAATTAATTTTTTCTGAAATTTTCCTTTTAACCCTTGCACAAATCTTGCTATCAGTTGTTCCTCTATTTCATTCAAATTATTTCTCGAAGATAGACGATGAAATTCTTTAGCATATTCACTTACATTTCTATTACCTTGGCAGCATTGGTGGTATTGCGTAAATAGGATGCCCTCGTAGTCACTAAGAAGAAATCTTTGCTTTAACAATTTTTTTAATTTTTCCCAAGTCCGGACAGGTCTTTGATTGGATCTCCTCCTGTTAGTTACTGTCTGATCCCACCAGGCAGATGCAATGCCTTTAAACCTCAGCACTACCAACTTCATTTGTTGGTCTTCATCGATTTCCATGTAGTCGAAAAATCTTTCCACTTCAATTATCCACTCTAGAAATTCTTCAATGTGTGTAGAGCCATTGAATGTGGGTAAGTCCATTTTCAATTTACAATTATTTTGATTTCTGTTGAAATCTCTTGGGGCAGCCTCATAATATTCATTTTCGTCCATTTGTTCTCTCCTTGTTCTTTGATAGCGTGGTCTCCTTTGGTATGCTTGTTGATGAGGAATTTTTAGTCCTTCATATTCATCCACATATGCCTCAGAAAATTGATCCATGTATGTATTATTTCTCCTCTGAAAATTTGTTTGTTGCAGGTCCGCCGGCCGGTGCTCCGGTGATCGTCGATTAAGAGGGTAACCGTCCGTTTGTTGGCGGTTTCTTCTCTGATATGTTCTTAGATGATCTTCTGGTGGGCGACGATGATATGTCCCCCCTATTTCAAGTATTTCTGGCTGATTGGCGTTCCTTCCATCCGGCGGTTGTCGGATTTCCGGTTGCTCCAAGGGAAGCAACGACCTACGTAGGTCTTGGAGCGCATTGCTGCTGTCAAGTCTGCAATGGCCTTGTTAGTCGCCTCCCACTCTTGTCTTGAAACTCTGTCGTCGGCCGTCTTCTCCAAAAAAAAAAATCGTGAACCTTGAATCTGATACCAGCTGATGTAGGAGAAGACAGGGATTTAGGAAAAACAGGTCGAAGAAGGGAGAATGATCTTCTTCGTAGGGTGTAAAAACTTGGAATCCACCAAGAATTCTAGGTTTAGATCTAGAATTAGAGAAAAAGGAAACTGTAGAAAAGAAATAACTGGAAGAAGGAAATAAGGAATACCTTGATTTGATAAAATAATTCAATGCCCCTTTCCCTCCATGGCCTATTATATTTATACTCACATCAATGGTAATAAGCAACCCATTTGATGTGAGTTTAAGGCTCCTTAAGAGAAACGTGGGTTGGCTTGACCAAGGTCAAGCCAACTTGGGCCCACTTGACTATCAATAACTTCTACTGCATCAATAATTGTCATTTATTTGAATTTGCTTTTCAATCACGTATCATGTGTGTAATGTTAGTTTTACTGTTGGTTTCGTATAAATGGAAGAATAAAAATCCCTTTAGAAAAAGAAAAAAAGATGTAACAAATAACATTATAACAAGTTAACAATCTCACCTGATTCATTTTATAAAGAGCATCCACCATGTCTACGGAACGGTTACGAATAAGTGATGCAACCTAAAAACATTAATTTTCAAATTAATGAGAAAAAAAAGGCAAAATCCAAGGTCGGATACCATAAGAAAGAAAGAAAATAAATAAATAAATGAAATGGTGGGGCGGAGAATTTCCAATCCCCTCCATGAATTCCATTATATAAAGTTTGTGTTGTACCGAAAATTAGTTACAACGCCCACTGCGGCTTACCAATTCAAACCACAAATAAGAACTATGACTTAACTAATTACAATAATCTGTTTCGATCACTAATAATAAACATATAGAAAAATTAACCTTCTTCCAATCTTTCCCATGTTTCCGATATGATTCATAAAATTGCATGAGTTCTTCTGGACTCCATTGATAACCAAGCATATCAGACCATTTCCTCTTCTGCACAGGGAAAATATACAACAGTAATCCGAATGTTATGCCACAACAAAAATCATACGCTTTGCATCAATGATTTCAAATCATATCGATCGAATAATAGCCCACTCAATCTCCTCGATATTTGCTTTTAAACCCATCGTTAAGAAGTAAGAAAACATATTAGGTAGGAAAGCTAAAGCTTGCAAGGTGCAATTTGGAAGAAGAAAAAAGATGGAAAACAATATTCAGAAGCCAAATGATGTAAGATAACACAAACTAAAAATGTTAAAAATTTAAAATTGAACAGCAATTTCACTCTAAACAAAACTCACTCGTCCTTTTCCTTTGCTTGCATTACCCCCAGCCCTTTCTGGAGATTCCTCATTTGATTTAGCAAATTTCTTGTTCGGGTTTCTCACTTTTCGTGTAGAAGTCATCGATGAAAATCAGTTTCGTCTGATCAAAAACCAAATCAATAGAGTCAAAAATTAATAATCAATCTTAGATTCTTAGAATGAATAACTGAACGAAAAAACATATACTTCTCAAAATACCCTAAGACCCCAACACAGAATCAAAAACAGAAGAACGTAATAAATTTAAAATCCACAAACCAAAACCAAACACAATTAAAACCACCGAAAAACACACACACAAAACAAGCATTGAAATAGCATGAGAGGGAGAGAGATCCTCCTATTTCAAAGTTCAAATTGATTCGATGCAAGATATGGAGAAATTACAATCGGATTACCCGGATGCCAAGATGTAGCTCGAGAGATTGTCTGGTTGTGCAAAGAAAGTAGATCTAATATTCCAAGTATCCAACAGCTGAAAATCGGGAGGGACAAGGGTACCTGAGAAACCCTATCATTTGGAGGACGTGTAAATATTTGGGGGGGAGAATGAAATCGGTTTGGCGGGGAAGAATGAAGATATGAGGTGAGAGAATACGAATCTAAAAAATAAATATAACAAATTACAGACGGAGGAGATCAATCTGAAGGGAAAATTCAGAGGACGTTTAATTT
The DNA here is from genome assembly GCA_001185155.1 of Zostera marina. Taxonomy (NCBI): domain Eukaryota; kingdom Viridiplantae; phylum Streptophyta; class Magnoliopsida; order Alismatales; family Zosteraceae; genus Zostera; species Zostera marina. The sequence goes on from LFYR01000779.1 coordinate 267,579, forward strand.
TTGAAAATGTGATTTGAATGAATGGAGATATTCAATTTTCGTAAATCGTTGCTACATACATAGAAACAACCTAACAAAGCACGAATTTAGGAAATTTAAATTTTAAAAAACATATTTTTAGTGGAGGTATAACACATAGTCATATAGATTGGGTTTGACCTCGCACCCTCGCTTCACCTATTTGGAATCATGTGATCAGTTTGATAAGAAAAGAAAAATGAAACTCATTCAAACACACATCCAGTCATCCATTTGTAAAAGAAATATTTTTTATGGGTTTTTTACGATTTTCATTTTTAAGGCATCTTATTATAATAAAATATTTTTCAAGTTTGTTTATGTAAATTTTGAGGAGAGTTTTTAATTTCTATGTTTTAAATAAAAATATATTTAGTATCAGTGATTTTCAGAAAGCTGGTAAGTCCAAAAGAGTTTGTCAAATCATAATCGTTCATCTCTATTTAATTAAAAAATATATATCTTTCATCTACACCAATCCCTAAACGTACTATTCTTTTTTTTACACCTACCTTACACTATCGTCTATTACTTTACAATTGTATTATCTGTTACACTCTTTCTTTTTCTTCTTCTCTCTTCCTCTCTTCTCGTCTTCCTCATTTTCTAGGTTTTTTCGCTCGATTTTTTTATAGAGAAACTTACATATTCGTGCATTTATCACCGTTCTCATTTTACGTTTGCATTTATCATTTTCATGTCATGTGTTTTCATCGTTTCCTTCTTTTTTTTAAATTACGAAATTTTAAAAAAATTATAAGTGTACCACACTTGGTCCTATGTTCCGCAACTTCTTCTCTTATTTAATATTTACAAAATAAATGTGCAAAATTTCATTCAGTACAAATATGACATTCATGATCACATGCTTCAATCTTCACAAACAACAACAGAGTGAATAAAGAATAAAAGACAGTTAAATTGAATAAAAAAGAAAGCGAACCTAAACATCAGAAACAAGAACTCCGGCGAGCACTTCCAACAGAGTTTCGACGCCAAAGAATGTAACTACAACGAGAGTGATAGATTGCTACTGAACAAAAAGGCGATTCTGAAGGACATCCACCATCAACTGGAGCAGAGCAGGACAGAGAACGCGAATGCGGTTGCTTATGATGACAAGAACCAGATTGGTCAGCCAGTGCTGAAGAATATTCAGTCAATGCGATTGAGGGGATTTTAATTAAATTAGTTTTCAGTTATGGTTCATTACGGTCTACTTTGATTTGTGCTCAGGAGAGAATATTTATATTCGGCAAGCATCAGGTGCACCGAGGCCTATATGCACCATCGTGCGCCGAGGCATTAGGCTTCTAGCATTTCCAATCCAATGGTCTACCTTCTGTCCTATTGTCTTCCTCATCTTTGAACAAACGGCGATGAAGATCTTCACGGTGGGCTAATATTTAGCCAAATGTTAAATCGACCGACTGATAGTAAATGCGCATTTAGCTAAATATTTATATTACTCTGCAGACTGACCCCCATAGCTTATGGTCCGTTTCAGCCCATGGGCCTTGGTATCGTGCAGTCCATGACCCGGTACCAACATGAATCAAGAGCATCGGTTCTCTCACGTATTTTGTGACTCATTCCAAGTTCCATCCATCTCGGCTAGTCCAAAGGCGTTGTCACTGATGGGTTTGTATGCATCGATGGCTAGACCAGTGGCAATGGTACTCATCAATAGAATACGAGTTGTTAATAGAGGAGCTGTCGGAGATTTGCTGGAATGCTGCCGACGTGTGGAGGAACATGGCTCAGATGACCTAATTTCCAAATTAAGGGAAGGCGAGGGTTCGAGGTCGTTGGGAGCTGAAGAACTAGGGTTGAACAACCCTAAACCGGTGCGCATGCAGGCTGCTCCTGTATGAGCCAAGGATTATGTACTGAGCTCAGTTCAAGATGGCTAAATCAGAGTTTAATCCATTTAAGGAATCTTTTACATTTAGAACCTTAAGTTATTTTATTTTAATTTCATCCTGAGTATAAAGGATTGTAATCAACTATTAACTCTTTAAAAAATTATTAATTAAAAATCCGTTTTGCTGTCAAATCACCAACAATGGCCATCCGACCTAGGTCGAGTTCATCATCCATACCTTCATTTCGCCGTCACCAATCTATCCGATCAGTATTACTAATCTCGTCGCATCAATTCAAGCATCCTGCCGGACAGCTTAACAGCTAATCTCCAGAAGGACTAAGCCTTGGTTTCAGAAGGATATCCCTGATCTTCGATCTATCGTCGCATGGTTTAGTTCCTTGATATCGGGTATTTCAATTTTGTTTTATTTGGAAAAATGATATATTTATTGGATCACTTATATTATTTAGATCCTTACATATTTTATAACGACATTTAGACCTCTGAAATTTGGGAAATTTTAGAGAAGTAATTTGGTTCTTCATGTCGCCACTGACCATGATCCTTGGAAATATAAATTATCAATCTCGATGTCACACACATTAATATTCTGACTAACCTGAAGATCCTCGAAGGATGATAGATAAATAGAGTTTAGATTGATTTCCATGTGGAGACCATGGACAGTCGGATGGACAGACTTTAGAGAAATTGAGGAAGGTTTTCAGTTTTCAGCCATCCTTAAATGCATGCACGCATAACAGTACTCCATGCATGGACAAATTAATGGATCGAAGATAACGCCTTTGATTTAAAATTTTACTCAAACTCTAACGTTAATCAATCAATATAGGATTTCCCGATCATACTAGGAAAACAGACAAATGTCTGAATCCGGTCTTTCTTTAATAGGTGTTGCCACTGATTTCAAACCGCATGCCAACCCAGTATTTTCTAAATCCATTGGCTTGCTCGTAGAAATTTTGATACAAGACGTCACTGCGCTTTTTATTTTTATTTTATTTCATTTCCCAATCAATCAATCAAATCATTCAATTGTTTATGGTTAAAACCATGGTCGTCTCACAAATGGTTTTCCATTGATTTATAATGAACAATCTTCTGCACTGCTTATTACTGCTTAAGTTTTTATTTATGAAAGTTGAAACATGATCATAGATTCTGAATTACCTACCTGACCAACTAAAGCAATTATGAATTATCGGTCGGAAAAATCGAATTTTAAATTGTTTTCTTTTCAAAAGTTGAAATATTTTTATACCTAATTATTCTGATACCACATTGTCATTTCTCAGTATGACAGTATCCTTATGACTTTTATTTCTGGGTATTAAATTACATCGAATTATGTAGCTGATAGTTTTGGGAATTTAATTATAATTTTTTTCTTTTCCGATTGAAATATTGATTATTTTGAATTGAGGATGAAGACAGATAGTCAGACACGGCGGAATAAGAAAATTACAAAACACTGGAACTAAATCTGCGTTGATGACACGCGCAGCGGCTCAAGGCATGCTTATCCAAAATGACTTCCACGATACGGTTGTTCTTCATTTCCAACTACTGCTGTCATTCTGTCAAAACACTTTAAGAAAATCACACCCTCAGCTTCAACTTATTTACATTCAAACCATACCTTCTTGCCACGTACTATTTAATGCCCGCTCTCACAAACATCCACCATAGGCAATCACGGCCAAACTGTAAACCACTCTCTGATATCCTCCCACTTCTCTGCGGAATCTGTGTACATGGCCGGAGGGTTGATGTCCGATGTGGTTGTGCAGCTAGTCATACCTATTGCTGCCGTCATCGGAATCATATTCTCGCTCTTCCAGTGGTATTTGGTGTCGAGAGTGAAGCTGTTCGGTGAGCGAGAGCATGGAGTTGGGGCTGAAAGTAAGAACGGATTGAATGATTACCTGGTTGAAGAGGAGGATGGGCTTAATGATCAAAACGTTGTAAACAAGTGCGCCGAAATCCAAACAGCCATCTCTGAAGGTCTGGTGATTGGTTTGATCTACTCTGTGTTTTTTTCTTCTTTAAAAAAACTTGCATGTCTGTACCGATTTCCGTTCTCGTTTTTAAATCCATGATTCTAAAACCAGTTGTTGCATGCATGCATTCATAATGCATGTGTTGCCATCTTTCTTTTCATACTTTCTATTTCCATTTTGATTTCGTCCATGATGGTTGAAACTTGAAAACAGGGGCAACCTCTTTCCTTTACACGGAATACAAGTACGTTTCGATGTTTATGGGTATATTTGCAGTGTTGATCTTCCTGTTCTTGGGTTCGGTAGAAAGTTTCAGTACCAAGAGCAAGGAATGTACCTACACCAAAGGCAGGATGTGCAAGCCTGCTCTGGCCAATGCCTTGTTCAGCACCATATCGTTTATACTTGGTGCCGTTACCTCTCTGGTTTCTGGTTTTTTCGGAATGAAGATCGCAACCTATGCAAATGCCAGGACAACTTTGGAGGCAAGGAAGGGTGTTGGTAAAGCTTTCATCATCGCGTTCAGGTCCGGTGCAGTTATGGGTTTTTTACTAGCCGCAAATGGGCTCCTGGTTCTCTACATAGCTATCAATCTGTTCAAGATTTACTATGGAGATGATTGGGAAGGTCTTTTTGAATCCATCACTGGGTATGGTTTAGGTGGCTCCTCCATGGCTCTTTTCGGAAGAGTTGGTGGGGGGATTTACACTAAAGCAGCCGATGTCGGTGCCGATCTCGTGGGTAAGGTTGAGCTGAACATACCAGAGGATGATCCACGAAATCCTGCTGTAAGAAATTTTTAATTTTTTTTTTTAAACTTAGAAGTCGGAATCTTAATCTTAATTTTTCAGGTGATTGCCGATAACGTTGGGGACAACGTTGGAGATATTGCGGGGATGGGTTCCGATCTCTTCGGATCATACGCAGAATCATCATGCGCCGCACTCGTCGTTGCTTCGATTTCTTCTTTCGGAATGAATCACAACCTGTCTGCAATGTTATATCCATTGCTTATCAGCTCGATGGGCATCATTGTCTGCTTGCTCACTACACTGTTCGCAACTGACTTGTTCGAAATCAAGGACGTAAAGGACATCGAACCGGCATTGAAGAAGCAACTCATCATCTCTACGATTTTTATGACCATCGGAATCATAATTGTCAGTTTGGTTGCTCTTCCTTCTTCTTTCACCATATTCAATTTTGGAGATCAAAAGGTCGTCAAAAATTGGGAATTGTTCTTCTGCGTCGCTGTCGGGCTGTGGGCCGGTCTGATCATCGGGTTCGTTACAGAGTATTTCACCAGCAATGCGTATAGGTAAGAGATATATTATGCATCCATCCACGATCCATCATACATTGTAGAATAGATGACAATCTTCATCGGTCATTTGGTTTGGTCGCAGCCCTGTGCGGGATGTTGCAGATTCATGCAGGACAGGAGCAGCGACGAATATCATCTTCGGACTTGCATTGGGTTACAAGTCGGTCATCATTCCAATTTTCGCCATTGCCATGAGTATCTTCATCAGCTTTAGCATCGCCGCCATGTACGGTATAGCCGTTGCGGCGTTGGGAATGCTGAGCACCATTGCCACTGGTCTAGCCATCGATGCATACGGACCCATAAGTGACAACGCCGGTGGAATAGCCGAGATGGCTGGAATGAGTCACAGAATCCGTGAGAGAACCGACGCTCTTGATTCCGCCGGAAACACTACTGCTGCAATTGGAAAGGGGTTTGCCATTGGTTCAGCCGCTTTAGTCTCGTTGGCACTTTTTGGAGCTTTTGTGAGTCGAGCTGGGATTGTCGTAGTCGACGTTCTCACCCCAAAAGTCTTCATTGGGTTGATTGTGGGGGCGATGCTTCCGTACTGGTTCTCCAGTATGACTATGAAGAGCGTGGGCAAAGCAGCTCTGAAGATGGTGGAGGAAGTTCGCAGACAATTTAACACCATCCCCGGTCTTATGGAAGGAACGGGAAAACCAGATTACGCCAGTTGTGTTAAGATATCAACAGATGCTTCCATCAAAGAAATGATCCCTCCTGGTTGCCTGGTCATGCTCACTCCTCTCATTGTAGGTACATTCTTCGGAGTCGAAACTCTGTCCGGTGTTCTCGCCGGAGCTCTTGTTTCTGGTGTTCAGGTTCGTCTTCTTCTTTATTCAATTTAACCATCTTTTGTTCTTTATTCACTCTGTTGTTGTTTGTGAAGATTGCAATCTCCGCTTCGAACACCGGTGGTGCTTGGGACAATGCGAAGAAATACATCGAAGCCGGTGCCAGTGAACATGCAAGGACGCTTGGGCCAAAGGGTTCCGACCCGCACAAGGCTGCTGTTATCGGTGACACTGTTGGAGATCCACTCAAGGACACATCTGGTCCTTCGTTGAATATTCTCATCAAGCTCATGGCCGTTGAATCTCTAGTCTTCGCGCCTTTCTTTGCCAAACACGGCGGTCTTCTGTTCACTTGGTTTCAATAAATTGTGTAATAAATCTCGAGAGAACCAGAGAGGAAGGAGTTTCCTTTCAGAATTTCCACGTCGTTTTGTAATTTATTTAGTTTTTCCCGACCAACAGATCCGTCATCCGTGGCCTGTTTTTTGCTGTATCGACGTTTTCCATCTTTTATGAAACAAATGATTGCTCAAATAAAAAATAAAAATTTTCACTGACCTATTTTATTATTTATAGTTGTAGGATTAAAATAAAAATTTCTATAGTGAAAAACCTCACTAAGGATTTAACATTCAGTCACTGACCGATCGACCCATCTTTTACACCTTCCAATTAAGAGCTCATCGGAATCCAATGATCGTCTGTAGTTAAAGATCCGGACATCGGCAGTCTTTATACACCGGTGAAGCACCGACCATCCTTTCATTTTAGTGCGGCAACACTTTCTCCATATCTTCCCCATCTCAAACCCTAATTTGGCGAAACACTAAATCCCCAACACTGAATTCTATCCACTTCTAGGCTCTCCTACGTTATAGTCTCTCTTCTTTCTTTTTCTTTGGAACAAAAAACCCAGGTTGGGTGAGAGTAATACGCAGATTTCTGGATTTCTGATGGGTGTAGCGGCAACGGCAAATGCAACGGCAACGGCCACAACATTATTAAAGCAATTCTCCACCACGAAGACAAGTATATTTCTTCCCGTCATCTTCAAACGATTCCCATCCCATTCTTTATTTTCCAGGAGAAAACAGCTCCAATTCAAACGACCCGCATTCTCTTCCTTTTCTTCCAGAACCATCTCTTCTGCATCGACCAATGAAGGAATTACGCAAGGAGAATTATCCCCCAAGCCGTCTATTCCAGATTTGTGTTTGTATAACACCATGACCAGGCAGAAAGAGGTGTTCCGCCCTAGGGTTCCGGGGAAGGTGGGCATGTACGTTTGTGGAGTCACCACTTATGATCTCAGTCACATTGGTCATGCCAGAGTGTACGTCACATTTGATTGTCTCTACAGGTAAACTAATTGATGCTTGTATTTGTTTAATAAAAATAAAATAAAAAGTTTATTTTTTTTTATGGCTGAATTGAACTGAAAAGAGGAGGAAATTGGGATAAGTGTTTTATTCGTTTGAAAAAATCTTGTATTTCTTTTTGTTCGTCTTTCATGTTGGTTTCATACTTCTATTCTGTCGGATCGCTAAAACTTGATTATCTTTTGAGTTTTGATAGTGTTACTATTTAACACTTTGGCAGATATCTGAAGCATTTGGAATTCCATGTGTGTTACGTGCGGAACTTTACTGATGTCGATGACAAGGTATGCTTGCTGTATTCAATGCATTTTTCTTCTTCTATCTACAGAAAATAATCGGCAACAGGACTGAGCTTTGCTATTGATTTTTCTTCTTCTTTTAGATAATCGACAGAGCAAATATTCTTGGAGAAGATCCGTTGAGCTTGAGCAGTCGTTTTTGCAACGAGTTTGATAAAGATATGGTGCATCTGCATTGCTTGCCTCCATCTTTCGATCCACGTGTGTCAAATCACATGACCGAAATCATAGATATGATTAAGCAGGTCATACAGAAACAACTTATGATCAACCTTAGTTTTTTTTTCTTTTTTAATTTTTCTTCTTCTATTGGTAGATTATCGATAATGATGCTGCTTATGAAATTGGTGGAGATGTGTATTTTTCCATTGATAAATTTCCAGCATATGGTCGATTATCTGGACGTAAACTGGAAGATAATCGAGCAGGGGAGCGAGTTGCAGTAGATTTGAGAAAGAAAAATCCTGCCGATTTTGCTTTATGGAAGGTGATTTGAGTTCTTCTGTTTGTCTTAGATTACTAAACCAATCTATTTTAATTAGTTCTCTTGTTTGCATTAGACTGCCAAGCCTGGGGAGCCATGCTGGAATAGCCCATGGGGGCAGGGAAGGCCAGGATGGCATATCGAGTGCAGTGCCATGAGTAATGCCTATCTTGGAACTTCATTTGACATACATGGGGGAGGAATGGACCTTGTCTTTCCTCACCATGAGAATGAAATTGCACAGAGTTGTGCTGCCTGTTGCAATAGCACTGTAAACTATTGGGTTCATAATGGGTTTGTAACAGTTAACTCCGAGAAAATGTCGAAATCACTTGGGAATTTCTTTACAATTCGCCAGGTAAGCGTGGAAGATCTTATCCTTCCTTTTCATCTTGTTTGTTCTTTGATTTTATTTATAATATTGATATGGAGGGTCATATTGTTTAGGTCATAGAACTATATCATCCACTTGCTTTGAGGTTTTTTTTGATCAACACACATTACCGTTCTCCAATAAATTACTCAAATATACAGCTTGAGACAGCATCCGACCGTTTGTTTTACATCTACCAGGTACTTTATAGATAATTAAACTTGGTTGATCCACAAAATCCTCAACATATAAAGCTTGAATTCTTAGTCTTTTTTTTGGTGTGGCTGTAGACACTGTATGATGCCGAAGAATTTCTGGTCGAGCACAAGGGAGGCAGTCTGGCTGATTCCATTCCTCCAGTTGTCCAGGACTGCATTATCAAGTTTAAATCTGATTTCATTAACTCCATGTCTGATGATCTGAACACTCCAGTTGGTGTGGCTGCTCTCTCCGAACCACTTAAAACAATCAACGATCTCTTGCATACTCGTAAGGTTGTACTTTATTTTATTTGCAATTATATTTTATCATATTGCTGCCCGAAGCATATAAAATATACATCCTGGTAAGCAGGGAAAGAAGCAAGCTCTAAGAGTTGAGTCTCTTCTGGCAGTGGAGAAGGAAGTCAGAAATGTTCTTGAGATCCTTGGATTGATGCCTTCAGGTTATTTAGAGGTAACTTTCTTGTTCTAACTTTAAAAAAAATGCATACATAATAACAGACCCATTTCTTGTTGTTGTAGAGATTTTTTTTATTGAGGTTAATTCTACCTTTTTACAATTACAATGGACTTTTACATGGTTGTAGATTCTAAACCAATTACGAAAGAAGGCACTGAAAAGGGCTGGGATAACAGAAGAACATATATTGCAGAAAATCAAAGAGAGGACATCAGCAAGGCAAAATAAAATGTATGAGAGATCTGATGAGATCAGGAAGGAATTAGCCTCTCTCGGTATTACTTTGATGGATGGTCCTGTAGAAACAACATGGAGACCAACTTTGCCTCTTGAACTACAAGAAAAGTAGTTAAATGATTCTTTGGCCCAAGTTATCTATACTGGGTCGGTAATTATATCATTCTTGTCTTGTTCATCAAACCCTTCCATCTTTTTCCTCCTAAAATAAGCATGGTTATTTTTACGGTAAATACAATCAGACAAGCAAATTGTCTCTCGTCTTCTAATTTTATTTATACTCAAGCACCGATTACATTACAATATTACATCACTGATGGCTTCGCCAGATGAGTAAAAAAAGAGTTGTGATGAATTCAGATGCAAGCAGGGACAAATGAGTAGGGGAAATGAGCAAAAACAATGGAACATGGAGCAACAATTATAGGTTGTGAAGAAGAAGGAATAACGACAGGGTTCAGTGCTGGGATTTTCCCATTGTCTTTTGTTATCAATGCTTTACCATTCAACATCATTACTTGACTGTGTAAGTCCCCATCTTTGGCTGTAAGATGGTATTCTTCTCTTGGGAATTCTACTAGTCGTTCTATCCTATTGTAACCTAATGAAGGTGATACATATACAGTGGTATCCATGTCAAGGTTCAACAGCAACAGTGTCACCCCTTTCTGAAAATTGATGTTTTGAAGCAATTGTAAGTGTAACAATCTTCTAATAAGATGAAGATGGTAAAATTTTGTTTTGCAGACTTACAGATTGTTTGGAGCAATGGGCATACACTCTTATCTTATCCGTTCCATTAAACGTAGCTGATAAAACCCTTCTTCCCATTAATCTGTGCCATAGAAGAGCACTGCAACCAAAACCAAGATTGAATGAATGAGCCTTTGATAATTAAAATGAACAGCATTGATTGATTGATTACCTGAAGTAATCGGGATTTGGTTTGTAGGTTGTAGTGTTAAGTATGCCATAGTTCCCACCTATCAAGCTTTGTCTGCAGTATGTCTTGGTATCGAAAGTTGCTGACATACCAAGCTGATCCAAGTACCAGAAACTGAATACAAATGCATTGGTCACCAGATGATGGCCACTGTTGTATGCACCGCCTGCTTCTCCAACCCACGCAGTGGTTGACGTTTCGGCGTTTATGATAATTTGTTGGAGTTTTCTGAATGTATTGGCCTCGCCGTTGAGATATGAGGGATCAAGGATCTTGCTAACGAGATGAGTATCGACACCTGGTATCAGAATGATGGTATCAGAACGTGGGTTTCAGAATCTGAATCAAGAAAAACAGCAAAGATGCGTCACGCATCTATATTAAGAGTGACAAGTGTAGTGATGTACCAGGTCCAAGGTTATAAATGTGGTGGGTTACAACATCCATGTAGTTTGGCTTTGTCTTTTCAATAAGATATTTAAACCAAGTAGCATCGAAGAAGCCTCCGGGAGATAAGACCAAAGGTTTGGACAAAGAATCAGCATAACTGTTATCCACCATTGATTTAAGCTTGATAACGTCGGCGGTATACTGATCTGGTTGAACTCTGGTCCCGACCCCATGTCCACTCAATTCGTTTCCTAGCTCCCAACCATGGATGGTGTAGCCATTGTTTACAGTGTAATTAATAAAAGCGGCAGCATTCGTGGAATTCCAGGGGCCTTTACATGAACCGTCTTTGAGATGGATTCTCCCGTTGAGAGCATTCAACCCAAAGATGACGACAGCTCTGGTTTTTTTGAAGAATCTATTAAGCTCGTCCCATCGAGACATGGATAGACATCCCTCTGTGAAACCAAACATCTGGGATGTGTTCTTTTTGAAGGGAAGACATTTTATTTCTGGATCGTCCACGGCGTATATAACTTTATCTTGCAAAGAACCACCTATCCGGAGTTTTATCGGAGAAAATTCTGTGGAAGACGAACATAAGAATTTAATATCGAAAACTTTAACAATTAATACAACTCATTAAACACGTACCTTTGACAGCATTTATTAGAATGGGGTTGGAAAGATCCTGCATTTACAGGTTTGCATACTTAGATCTAATTACTAACCACCAAATAAAAATGTGTTGAGAGTTGGGATTTCTTTTTCTTCTTCTTACCAAATTGAGAATAGAAGCATGTCCCCAGCTGCATGTTCCATAATCACACTTCTCCGGAGGCCACCAATCCATTGTAGCACAGATAAAATCCTCATCGGTATACCCAATGGCAAACTTTCCATCAACAAATGCCACACCATCAGTAGACTCAATACTTTCTAACGCTTCCCGGCAGACCACTGCAGCAAAGCCACCGGAAAACCAATACACCCAAACGCAAGATCCAAGAACAGCTGCGAGAAAACCAATACCCATCTTTGAGATTTGGATGGATGGGTTGGGTTTTTTTTTTTTTTTTTACTTAAAACATTCTTCCTGTGGTGGATTTTCTTAAACAACAATTTTAAAGAGAGAAAGAAAGGAGATAAGAGGATGAAGAGTGTGAAAGGGGAAATGAATGCAAGAAGAAAAGAATGAATGAGTCTTAGAAGCAAGAGTTGGTGGGGTTTTGTTGGTATGTCAGCGAAATGCTTCGTGATTCATGATTCGTTAAGCATAGCAGCATTTTCAGAAGATGGATGTGTAATTATGAAATCAGATTATATTAACACATGGACTTAAATATAAGATCTAAATTGATGTTCATAGTAATGTAAACAAGTAATGGACAGAGAAACCTTCCAAACTACTCCAAACTACTGAACTATTTTCATTAATACAAAGTAATGAAGTTGATGAGTGGGTGGTGGGAGTCTAACTTGTCCACCCGCACAAATGTCTTCTCTATTCATCCCAATATCCCATTCACATTTATTTCTTTAGTTGTTATGACTTTGGAGGGGGAGTTGTTGGAATTATTGACATTCTCTTTTCGAGCTTTTTACAGTAAATCTAAGTAAATAAAATAATTACACATGACTGAGTTGTGACGGACTTGGGGTCTGGCAAATGTATATGTTCAATTCTTCAGAATTCACAAGAAAATAATAATAATAATATATTTTGATGACAATCACACACAAAAAAATTCAAATGTTTTTTATAGTAGATTTTCCGATATTACTGTAAAGTAAATTAAGCTTTTGGTGCCAAAAAAAAAAACTGGAAAAAGTATATGCAAAGAAATTTCTGCTCCAAAATTAAACTTTCTCCCAGAATTATCTTATCACGTGATACCCACCTCTTTCCATATTCATGTAAGTGATAAAGTGAACTTCTACTTTCTTGAGTTCATCTTCCATCATCTCATCTGACTTCGGACAATATGGTAGGTGGGTGAAGATTGAAGAATAATCTATTTCCTAAATACCATGGGCTAGGCCCAATAACATAATAAATCCATCCATTAATCCAATAAATAATAATCCATTGTTTTTAGATAATATTGTAAATAAGTAATTATATTTATTCGGTCATAACCTAAGCTGATTTAAAAACCTAATTGAAAATGATGTTAAAAATAAATAAATAAATCGATATTTAGATTGATGGATTGTAAAGAACGAGAAGCACATCAGAAGATTTTTAGTTTATGGACGGATGACGGTTAGCGATTTATGGTTGTAGAAGCTGTTATGGATTGAAATAATTGAATGGTAGTTGTATCATTCATGTGGTCCCATTAACTTGACCATAATCATATTAAAACAAGAACATAGATAGAAAAATAAATCTTATCTTATCAGATAGTATGTTATCCATATTCTTGTAGTGTCTTCCACGTAAACGCTACGTACTTCAACTGATCCACTTCCACAGTTCCACAGTTGCACCAGCACTACACAAATCCAAACGAGTTCCCTTTCCCGGTTCCTATTGACATCGCCTTCATTTCATTTTTCATACTTTTGCTCCACACAGTGAAACAGATTAGATCACGTTAACCAAAGAGGCGTAGAGGAACATCACTCGCTAAAATCTTAGTAATAGCCAATAGCCATGTCGCGTACTCACGTGTCTGATTTTAAAATATTTCGCGAACGATTTAATTAATCTCGGTGATGGTGCGTTGACGAAGTAGATAAACTCGAACCCTTCGTTCGAGGCCGGAAGTGATGATCTATACCATGTTCATATTATTATCGAAGAAAATGTGGCGATAATCGGTTGCTTCGGCTCGTGACTCGGATTTTCACATCTGGTTCGGCACCTCTTTTTATTCTTTCCGAAACCACCCACTCTATTTTTAACTTTCTACTTTAATTTCTTTTGTTCGTCAGCACAATTTTTTCCACTTCCTGATTTCATCGGAGGTGAGACTGATCCTTCACCGTCCGTGTTGTTGTTGATTATGATGACGATGATACCGTTTTTAAAGGTTTTTCGTTATTTTTCTTCTTCTTCTTTTCGAGTTTTGATTATGTTCTTCTGTTCGGGTTCGTTTGATTTGATGATCAGTGGAACGCTTTTTCCTCTTCTAGATTTTATTATTATTTCGTAGCAGTATGTATTGATTGGTTTTTGGGGTGACCGATTTATTAAGATACAGTGAGTGAATCCGTAAATGATCGATTTCTATCTTTTCTGCTGAGGAGAAACCGTAGACTCCTTGATTGTCTTACCTCAAAAAAATATAGATTCCTTATTGAAAAGAAGAATCTTACGTTTTTTTCTTCCATCTTTATGTTTTATCTTCGATTTTTTAAGTCATTTTTTATACTGAGCGATTGCTTAAATTGGATGTATCATACTAACTGATTATTTTTTCCCTTGACTTCCTCATGATAATCTAGAAAAGAAGTTTTCTATTAATCTAGCACGACCTGGGAAAATTCAACTTCCATGGGGGGTGCTTGCTCAAGGAATAAGGTTCACTTGATTAATGAAGATGCAGCAGCTAAAGGTAGAACTGGGAAATATTACAAGAATGGAAGTTCTAAGTGGTTATTGCGGTCTCTCAGTAGTTCTTCTAGCATTCGACAAAAGGAACTAGGCAAATATCCATCTCTTATGGAACTATGCATTCGCAAAGTTTGCGAGGTTTCAATGTTCATCCAACTGACAACTTTTTTTGCCTTTAATTAAAGTTAATTTAGTTGTTTGATTTTGCTAGCTATGTTGTATTTGCAGGATATTAGGAATTATTGTTGTTTTTCAATGCTCCCGAGGGATATAAGCCAGCAAATATTCAATAGATTGATCGAATCTTATCGCCTTACTGATGACATTCTTGAAGCATTTGCAGATTGTGCTATTCAGGTAATATCATAATGATAATTTGATGGGGAACAACTCAATAATCAACATTACCAGAAAATGTGTCATTTAGTTGTAGTAGATGAAGGTTAAAATTAAGATATAAAATGATGATATCACCAGATTTATTTAGAAGGAAAGATAATAAGATAAGAGACAAAATGAGATACTCGTGAAGCACCAAGAGGCCTGGAAGAGTTGATGAAAAATACCACTACGGGGAGGTCCTGTGGGGATAAACAATCACGACAAAATGAAATACTCGTAAAGCACCAGGAGGCCTGGAAAAGTTGATGAAAAATATTACCACGGGAAAGTCCCGTGGGGATGAAAAATCAACATTTGAAACTTGAAAGTTGGAATCCATCAAGAAAAATATGGACAGCCAAAAGAGTAATTATCTTGAAAATTATCAAAATGTGAGATGCTTTCTCCATATTATGTACCACCTATTTATAGTAGGAGGCAAGACTCCTTGCTATTAATTATGGGATTTTGGGTTTTTGATCTTCCCTGCCTCCACTGTTCAAGTTCAATGTAACAAGTCTTGGACTTTCCAAATGTCTACATCATAATTGCACATATCAATTAGAGTTTTGCCTTAAATTGATTACTAGGAAGTTTGTCTATCTATGTTTTTCATCCTTTTAAATTTTGTGTAAATTTTCATTAGTAAATTTACATGGCTATGCAGTGCAGCGCAGTTAAGTGCAACATATTGATTAATGATTAGTGTTTCACTGGTTGATTTATCAATAAATCAATACTTTGCTTAATGGGTCATGATATCTTGCCACTGAGAAAGTGAAAAAACATAATGGAATATTCGATTTATCTGGAATTTACAATGATTTATATTATTTCATTTGGGGTTTCTGGCAGGACATGGATGTGGGAGAATATCCTGGGGTTAAAGACAATTGGATGCCCATAATTTCTTCACAAGGGACATGCTTGCTATCTCTTGATATATCAGGTTCTGAAGTGACAGATTCAGGGTTCTCCTTTCTTAGAGATTGCCCAAATCTCCAGTCTTTATTCTTCAATTATTGCGACAATCTCTCAGATAATGGGATCCATTATTTATCTGGTACTATTTTGCACACTTGTAAACATGTTTTTCTACATTTTTCTTTGATTATTTTTGTATAGAGACTTTTATTATTGCTCTTTTACCATTTTTTTTTGCAAATATTAAAAGTTTTCATTAAAAATAATGAAGGGCAATGCCCTGAAATACAATTGAATAGGAAAATAAAAATGCGGTGAGGTTGATATTGTGATTTCCACTATATCGACCTTCTCCTATGTAGAAAACTTTGTACAATTATTACTCTTTTACCATTTTGCTCACATAAATAACTAAATATGATGCTTCAAAAAAACAACTAAATAAGCGATTTTTCTTTGACTGTGTTTCTGTAAAAATTTGTTTTTGATCTCTTTCTGATATTTCCTTTCTCTTCCTTTTTTTGCCATACTTGATACCTGAGAAAAATCAGTTTTTCATAATACTTATTTCCTTCACTTTTCGAAACCATAAGCATTTTCCCATGTTTACTCATAACTTTAAATTTAATCATAAAAATACATTTTCCTATGTTATTTAAAGCGCAAGGTGATAATTGTATATTATTATTGTATGTATAATTATATATTATTATCCATTTAATTTCATGTCACTAATTTAATCTGATTTCCATCTTCTCAGGTCTTTCAAATTTGAAATCTTTGAGTTTTAAGAAAAGCAGTTCGGTTACTACAGAAGGTATGAAAGCCTTCGCAAGCTTAGTGAACTTGCTAAAGTTGGATCTTGAGAGATGCTCTCGTATTCACGGTGGACTTTTTTACATTAAAGGTTTGAATTTATCATGAGCCTTGGTGACTAAATATTTCTATGTTTATGCACGATGAAAATATAAGGGACGCATAAACTTCCCAGCTATATTTTGCAAATTGCTCATTAAGCACTTTACGATCTCCTATATTAGAGTTTTTGTTGAATAAAAAAAATCGAAAATGTTAATTGTCTAATTTTTGAATATAAGTTTCATGAAAAATCATGAAATTTTCAAGATAATACATTTCATATTTGCACATTTCATTTTGACTATTTATCTTGTACTTTCATGCAGTTTTTCAAAATACACCCTATTAAGTATTAATCACTATTGCTATTACAGCCACACTACCACATCCTTTCATCCAGACAACCTATACTCAACATTTACAGACCCCAATCACCTTGACCTCGACATCACACCAAAATATATCCGTTGCACACAACGGATATGTATAATGAGGGACTCACACCCAGAACCAGTTAACAAATAGACCGTAAACATTTTTACACAATCAAGGTGCTTCCCATCACGAAGAACCAGATCACAGCTGCAGGACGATCGTCATTCAGCAACCATTCACGGCAATCATCAATGAAGGGAAGATGGATAAACTCAGCTTCACCTTCAACAGCACACTCACTGGACTCAACGGTGATATGCATCCACACATCGGTGGGTGCATATCACCGCACTCGTACTCACTCATTTAACTTAGATCATCTATTTGCTTTCAGTATTATAGTTTACTTAACGCATGTAGCATATAATAGCTTCCTTTTCAATAAGATTAGCAATGTAATAGACATGATTCATTTGCTAATTAAGTGTCCAAGCACCTACTTTTCCACACAGTTGATTTGACAATTTTGCATTGGAAAGATTTCCTTTTTTATTTTCAAGGGGGAATCCCAATCTTGCTGTTTTTGATGTTTTGTGAATCGGTGTCGAGAAATGAAATTCAAGTTTTATTTTTACAGATCTAAAAACACTCCAATCTCTCAACATCAGATGCTGCAATTGTGTTACCGATACTGACATGGAACCCCTTTCAGGTTGGTTTATTTCATACCATTAAAACCTTAAATATTTGGTGTGGCACACATATTCAGTAGTAAAATGATTCATGACATTTTGGATTCAGTTTTTTTTGGTATTGATTATAACATTTTACCTTGTCTCCACTCTTCAGGTCTTATAAACTTAAAGGAGTTGCAAATATCTTATAATAGAGTGACTGATAATGGTATTGCTCAA
Organism: Zostera marina; assembly: GCA_001185155.1. NCBI lineage: Eukaryota > Viridiplantae > Streptophyta > Magnoliopsida > Alismatales > Zosteraceae > Zostera > Zostera marina. The sequence goes on from LFYR01000779.1 coordinate 285,406, forward strand.
CTTAAAGGTATGTATCATTAAGTTTTTAAAAAAAGAGAGGAAACTTTTCCTAGAGGGGTAAAACCTGAGTGACATCTAAGGTCCACCTAATATAACAGTCGGTGACTTCAAAGTGGGTAGGTACTAGGTACTCATTGGGGTTAAAACTCATAACCTAATGCAAACTTTTATTGTCATAAAATCACTTGAGATTTCCCTTTTTAGTTTGTATTATCAAGTTTCTTTTATTTGTTAATTCCTTTAAATATGGCGTTTCTATATTGTATCATTGTTCCTCAGGTTTGTATAAATTGGAGTTGCTTAATCTGGAAGGTTGCCCTGTTACTGCTGCTTGTTTGGGATCAATTTCAGGTTTTAAATAAGCATTGCTTGGAATACATATTACCTTGATTGTTTTATATAAGCATTTCAGGTTTTCACAAATATTTTTTTTACATTTTTAGAATTTCCACTTTTAACATATCGTATAGTACGAGTTAGGTTGTCGGAACTCAGAATCAGGAACAATGACTAGAGTTTGTGATGAGGAGGGTGAAAATTGGCAATTGTCTTAAGGTTGCACCTGAGAGATGATAGGAATATAGGATCATATTAAGTAACTACAACACTCAAGAAAGGGCCATAAGAACCAGATTGGTCTTCTATATCCAATTGCAATGCTTCGGCGATATGATCCATGAAGTCACATGCAGCAAAAACGTCAAGGATCTATTTCCTTCAACAGATGTACTTCTGCCGACCAATGTGCTCATGGAACCTGGAAGTAATATCGAATGACATCAGATTGGATACGAGGTGGTTCGTCTGTGCAGAAGTGTTTTCTTCATCTTTGATCAATGATGCATCTGATTGAGAACTGGAAGGGATGATTGATATCCCTTATGACTTCTTTCAGTACTGTTTTTGGGGGGTCTGAGTGGGTATTGCTTTAACTACATATTTCTCTTGATCCAGATGTGCCAAGGTCCTTATTATGGTTATTATCTTCTAATCATAAATTAACTTAAACTATCTTAATGATGGATTTTCGACCGTGTTTTATTCCTGTCCTCTCCTTGTGGGGGGGGGTTGCATATTAAAACATACTCTGTATAGGGATCTTGGGAATTAGCTGCTAATGGGCCTTGCAAACTAGTTTGCTATGGGTATATTGAGCATGTTCGGTCTGAGTGTTACGGAATTAGGGTTCGACCAATGTTACTGGTTGACTCCTTTTAAAGTTACTAGTTTTACCTCAGAAAATACAATGTTGAGTTTTTCCTTTTAAAGTTATGCATGCATGTAGACCTCTCAAAGTTCTAACCTTAAATTTGTCATCTTCCAATATAACTGCATGAATCCACTATCTGCAATCCAAGATTGTCATTTTCTGTGGGGAAAAAGAACAAAACTGTGTCATTTTTATTAGATGTGTTTTTTTGTTACTGTATTAAATTTGGTGCCTGTAAATGTAATTGCCTCAGATTTTAATTGTCTAAGTCAAGATATGTTCATCAGCTTCATTATACCTGACAATTCACATTACTATCATTATGTAATTCAAATTATATATGAATTATTATTAATATACATTTGACTACATTATGGGGCCTCAACATAATATTTTTATTCAATTATAGTGGCTTATAGAAAATTTATTACATGCTTATATCTGTTTTTATCATTATTATATATTAAAAAATTAACCTCTAATTTTATATAATTAGAAAATCATTTGGGAGATATCATCTAAGATATTGATCTTTACACTCTTTAATGAAAGTGATGTAGGCCACTACAGTGAACTAGTAGGTCTTTGGCTCGAATCAATTTGAACCATGGGTCTGGCCATCTAATTTTTCTGGACTATACTCTCATTGTGGACTGTCCACTTCCCCACAATGAGAGTATGAAGCAAAAGTGGACACATGGGAAAAACACCTTTTGGATTTTTATTAACTACATTGAAGTAATTCCTTATGGAGTTGATACTCTTTAATGGAAGAAAAAAAACTAGGGTCCAACATCTACACTAGCAAGTTTAAATTTATTTATGATGAATTTATTTTTTAGATGACAATATGATACAAATCTATTTCCATTTTAGTAATTTCTTATTTGTGATTTAGATTTGGAAGTTGCCTCTTTCTTGCAGGACTTCGTGCTCTTATGTATTTGAATCTTAATCACTGTATGATTGCAGATGAAGGATGTCAAAATTTAACAAGTGAGTGATGTTAAATATGAAGTTGGTATTAGTAATTCCTCATCTATGTATTATTTTTTTTATAACGTGTGGCCATACAAGGTTTTCTTCTGTCTTCTATGAAAGTTTTATATACTTAATCTTCCTTGTATAACTTGTCACAAATAAATAGATGGTAAGTTTAAAAAAGATTTTTTTTTGCAAGAAATAAAGGTAAAGGAAAATGCCCTGTACAACAGGTGAAAATAGAAAAAAAAATAGGAAATGTGCTGAAACCCATTGACACTTTCCTATCCAACTGTAGCTTTGCCTCAGGTGGTCGGTCTCCCAAACCTACATAGTAGTCTTCTCTGATTGTGAGCCACAACTCTTCTTAAAGATCTCCTGTCTAAAAGAAAGGGTAGTCTCTTATATTTTCATGGAATAATAATTCTGTAGGCCTTAGAGTATGCTGCTTTTGTTTTAAAGTAAACATCTTGATTCCAACAAAAATGTGCATATTAACTGCCCTACAGGTTAAACACACTGTTGTAATAGAAATCACTTGGAATGAATTATTCACATAAAAACGTCACCCTTTAGAATGATTGACTTTAAATCAAATAATTTAAATCTATCTTGTTTTCTTTGTAGGTTTTCTAAATTTGAGGGTGTTGAATTTGGGCTTTAATGACATCACAGATGCAAGTTTGGTATATATTAAAGGCAATCATCCCTCACCTTTGCATTTCTGCTTTCTTTCCTACATTGAGGAATTCTTATCAAGTCATTTAAGTTGATCTGAATAATTTTTTAATGGTTTTATAGGTTTGACCAATTTGGAGAGTTTGAATTTAGATTCTTGTGTAATATCTGATGAAGGTCTCAAAAATCTGAATGGTAATTTTTTTTTTACAAAAAGCAATTTTTTTATTTATATAAATTCAGTAAAACTGACAACATTAGATACGTAATTGAAAAGAAAATTCAAAGAAATGCTAATTATATACAAATACAAATCCATAGAAATACAAAATCCTAGTCAAGTCTACTAAAAAATACTGCCTTAGCTCACCGGAGCTGGAGCTGGATCTGGAGCTTGCCGAAGGCTACCTGAGGTGGCCAGACAGAGTAGAAAGAAAATTGTGATTTCAGAAAGTGGGTGGTTCTGAAATCACGATTTTAGGGCACCTCCTATTTTTTTTAACATTCATCCGGGTTCGGAACCGTCTAAGCGTGTGTATTAGGAACCATGGATGCAATCGAAAATAACTCTGCAATCTGATTGTAATCTCTCCCAAATTACCTACTAATTCTTCTCAGTCCTTGTGGATTCATTTACACTTTCCCTTCCCAATCCAGCCAAAAGTCCACTAAAATATGTTTTGTTTATTGATTCGTCGGATAATGACGGACCTAGGTATCTACAAAGTAGTTCACCTTGTTGGAAACCATACATTCAGGAAACTAATTAGGTTTTTGCAGCTACCTTAAAGGTAGATGATTCACTTGAGAGGACGTTCAGACCAGTGAATTTTCTTAGGTTTTCTAGGGTCACTTGAATAGTTAGTTATTTGCAAGATTTTAAATGTGTGTTGTACATCAGAAACCAGCGCACTAATATTTAGTCACGCTTCAGGTGTCAGTGGTATTTTAGTAATTATGTAATAATATTGTATATTACTTTATTTTTGAATTCTAATGTGCATAATTTCTTTTTTATTCTTTTGTTTTTGTGTAATCTCAATTCAGATCTTCTGTGTTTGAAAACCTTGGAGTTGTCGGATACTGAAATAGTAGGGAGTGGTCTTCCTCATCTCTCTGGTTTGTTATTGTCAACCGATATAATGTCTCTCATTTTTTTAATTTGGTATTCTAATATCTGTATTGGATCAGTCATGCTACAATCATCTTTTTTATTTTCTTATTCATATACGTTGTTAACTTTCAATTTTAATCAGTAATATCTCATATTTATATTTTTCCTTTTAGCATATTTTCAAGTTATTTTTTCAATATTTTGATTACCTTAAGTTTTTAAATAGTCTAATGTACTCACTGTCTCACCCATGACTATTATCGTGAGTGTAAGAGGTTAGTAAGTTTAATCTCATTGATAGTTTGCACTCCGTTGATTGTCCATTCATATATTAGGTGGAGCTCATCCCTATGGTAAGTCACAGAAGTGTCAATAATTTCTATATTATGTGACTGGATATTTTTTGTATTTTATAAGTCATTTGGTATTTTTTCTTTTAGATCCATTCGTTCAATTACAAATGAAAGTTTTTTGAGACAAATCTTTTATTCCTTTTTTTGCTGAATCTGGATTTATCGTATTTTGTTGCTTTAAATTAATTTGCAGGTTTAACAAGGCTAGAGAGTATAAACCTCTCGTTTACTCAGATCAGTGACCATAGTCTAAGGCATCTATCTGGATTAACATCTCTACGATCTTTAAATCTGGATTCACGTAAAATTACAGATGCGGGACTTTCAACACTTACTTGTAAGTATTAAGTTTTTATTTGTTTATTATTTCTATGATCGTCGAGTGAAATTAAAAATACAAGTTGAGTGATACTAGAGTGTAGAATGACCTGAGTAATGAAACAATGCATGTTTTAATATGGAGCAATATTTCATACATTAAGCTTGGTTGAGTTTCTTAGGTCAGTTGTGTTAGGATAATCTTGATTTAGGGTTTATTTTTGATAATGGAGAGTACCTGTCCACAAGTAAAAATGCCTACTACGACTGATATACCCGAGTCACATAATATATCACTGTTTACATCGCTCTACCTTCGGGTGATATACCAGAGCCACATAATATATCACTGGTTGCATCGTAGTGAAAATTTAATGAAAATTACGTATACAACGAGATTCGAACCTTAGACCCTTATAAACCTTAATAGTTACCGTAACCAATTGAGTTGATCTCTTTGTGTCTTGATTTAGGGTTTAGTATAATTTTCGCTTGAATATTGAAAAATCACATTGTGTATTTAATTATTTATATTGAATGATTGATGCAGGTCTTACCAGATTAACTCATCTAGATCTTTTTGGAGCCCGTATCACAGACACTGGGACTAGCTGTTTCCGACGTCAGTTATCTGTTTTAATATTATTTATTTTTGCTCAGACTATTATAGCTCATCTATTATTTCATTTACTTTTTAAACATTGGCAGACCTAAAGAAGCTCCGATCGCTTGAAGTGTGTGGAGGATCGCTTACTGATGTTGGTGTGATGAACATTAAGGATCTCGCATCCTTGATTTTTTTGAATCTTTCACAGAATTGCCATCTCACAGACAAGACATTGGAATTAATTTCCGGTAATCCGTAATCTCTCGTCTCTGTGAAGGCGGCATAGTGGACAGAAGTTATCTTAATCAATTTTGATGTTTGAATCTTCCCATTGCAGGATTGACTGATCTGGTTTCTCTGAATGTATCAAACTCACGTATAACCAATGATGGGCTGCAGCACCTTAGAAATTTAAAGAAGTTGAGATCGCTCTCTCTTGAATCTTGCAAAGTCACTGCAACAGAGTTAAAGAAGCTTCAGTTGTCTGCCCTTCCTAATATTGTAAACGTGCGACCAGAGTAGGGTGGGTATTTTAATGATGAAGGTTGGTCAAATCTCATTTTATGTATATAAATGTAAATTATGTGGTGTGGTGGTTTTTAAGAAAAATAAAAGTTTAAAGAGTGCTACAAATTAATATTAATAGCTCAAGATATTTAAATAATGATTCATGTAATATTTTTAAATAATGTGTATATATGGAAAATACGAAACAGTTTTGAGTACTTTAAAAGGTAGGGTGTTAAACGGAGAAAGAAGTAGTTTGTGAAGAGGAAAGATGGGGTGTATGAGAAGAAGAAGAGATTCATGATGAAAACAAGGAAGAAGAGGTTCCTGAGAAGAAAGAAGCTGAAGATAAATGGAAAATGAAGAAGAAGCTGAAGTTAATGATGCAGATATTGGAAGCATCGATTGGTAGAGGGGAAAGAAAATAAAGATAAATGGAAAATGGGTTTTGATATTGGATACAAGGAAGAAATAAACGATAACAGAGTAAGTGTTCAGAGAGGAGATAAAAAGGAAAAAAATGGATATGATGACGTGATGTTGATATTGACTAAAAAAAATGTAAGATTTAAATGAAACGCTCGATTATAAATTGTGAGATAAAAACCGTATATTAGTCTTAAAAAGGTATTAATCTTTTCTGATAATTATTGTATACATTTTCTCTGTCTTGTACTCTTCATTCTTGTCATTCATTATCATTAATGAAAACTTTTACTGTTTCAAAAAATAATTAAGTTAAGAACATCGTCATTGTAGTATAAAACAAAAAAAAAACAGCCAGATAAAACACATCAATTTTTTCTTTTTACAAAATTAAGTTATTTGGATGTAAAGTTACCAACTATCGACAGAACATACATACTCTAACAAATAGTCTTAATTTTAACACAATAAATACTAGGGTATGTATTTAATATTAGGCCTACATGGAAGAAACTTTGAAACCTAACGGCATTTCATAACAAGGAATGACAATTAGACTTTAATGCTATAATGAATTCCTTACAGCAAAAATAACTGCTGGTTTTTCTGCAAATGGGGGAGCAGCCATCCGAGCATAACCATAATCAGTCAAAGTAAAATGAGGAAAAAATATTAAGATGGAGAAAAAAAGATGAACTTTGCACTTTGAATCATCTTCCATTCTACTATCTCTGTGGTTGATCTGAACCTGAATTTCCAGCGGGGGTTGCAGTGGACATACTACTTGCTGATCCATTCTCAGAAGGTTGAGGAACACCCCATTTTCCCTCTGATTCAAGTGGCTCCATAACATGAACTGCTCCATCTGTAAGCCCTATTGCAAACTGACTGGGCTCTGTTGGATGCGCTGCAATAACCAGAGGATATACTGACGTGCTACAAGAACCAACAAAGATGTTAGCAAAAAATAACCTTTTCCGAATTTAAGTTGGATGGTAAACAAGAATACCTAAAATTAGCAGGTGAATAAGCAGCAGGATTTATCCGGCATCGCAATCTGAGGTTTGAGGCATTGAATATGCAAATTGAAGCATCCGTGAAGCTAGCATATACAAGCTGACTGTCGCAAGAAAATGTAGCATGGGATATAGAAGGAGAGGATTCCCGACATACCCACTAAAACATTTTAAAAAATGAGTCAGAAGAAAATAAACTTAAAAGCCAGCATACGATGTTCTCACAATCCAAGCATGGGAGGAATACCTGTTTCACACATTCCAATTTCATGGTTTCATATATTGCAAGCTGGGTTTCATGCACGGCTAGGAAATGCATCTGGTCCTGATGAAATTGCACACGTGTCTCTGAAACTGTTGCAGGTGTGCGCCCAGCAGGAATCTGCAAAAATCTGTTCTTTTGTTTTTCCCATCCATCTGTACCCCAGACAAAAAGCTGCAGTGTGTACGGACAATCATGAGTCAGATAATAGTACTGTTTAAAAGATCATACAAAAACGTTAAGAACACTTCTTTTTTGGTAATAGGCCAGAAATTAGTTAAGAAAATATACCAGAAAGCATAAATAAGAAATTACTTAAGTAAAATGATTCAAAGTTTGGTTATGTGCTGATTTCGTCATCAAGTGGTGACGATTTCCTCCTTTGCGAGCCTGGTTTGATTGATGATCGGGGTCGTTGCACTCCAACTCGACATTGCCTCCAATGACCTTCTATGAACTGCCTTGAATTTCTCGGGCTTGAAGAGTGTTTCTACATCTTGAAGCATCCTTGCTTGTATAGTTGTATCACATTTGGGGGTCTTGATTTGCCTTCCTTCCATCTTGCATTTCTTCTCCGACCATAGGTACCATGGAATTCACTAAGGTATATACCGTATCCCCCCCCCGAAACAAGAAGAATTCCCATGAATTCGGGTTGAGAAAGTCATTCAAAATAATTTAGAATTGAGGACAGTCTTCCGATTTCCACAACCCAAGATACAACACGGGGAGAATTCGCATGTAAACCTAAGGAAGACAGACAGCTATTTTCAGATGTCAAGTCAATCAGAACCCAGAACCAAAGGTGGTTATGGAATCACTGTTGATTAGAGGCAGGTCTGCAGGACATTTGCTAATTCCAGAACATTTTTGTACTTTTTCCTAGTAACAAAAACATATAATTCAACCATTGTAGTGGCCAGAGAAGAGGGTGCAAAATGTCTCTGGCTATTTTTCTTCTAGTGCAGAGGAAAAATGAGTCTTCTGTAATCTTCTATTTATTAGATGTAATTTGTGCATAAAAAGGTAAGTAAAACATTGCATAAAATAACACAAACCTGAGAATCAGCCCCTGATGAGACTAGCACGTTCAATACATTTGAGAAAGCAAGACCAGTGATTTTTTTCGAGTGACCTCTGAGTTTGCTCTTAACCTGAATAGATAAGAAGAAATTATTTTGATGGGTGTTCATCAGAAAGATGTGATAAATATTTGTTTAGTTTTAGAAAATAGTAAATATTCCACATGCCTCATCAACTCGAACATTATATATTTGGATTGTTGAATCATCCATGCCTATAGCAATTATATTATTATCTTGTGGATGGAAAGCAAGAAATGTTGCCGCTGGTGGTGAAGGCATAAAAGTTGTCATGGTCTGCAGTTAGCAAAATATAAAGGAAAAATTATGAATCTTGAAACAATATATGAAATAAGTCAATGACGTAATCAAATATTATCAAATGGCAAACACTAAATAATACCTTAAATGTCATCATGTTGAACAAAGAAATTTTTCCTCCTGATGCGGACATAACATAAGAATCATTCTTTGATAGGGCAAAGCATGACACTGCTTCTTCAGAATTTATGTCTACAATGTCATTTGTCATCATTATGCCGCTAGGCGGTTGCCACATTTGAGGGGAGACGTTTGTTGTTGCCTGAAATATTTATTAGTGTTATAATAATAAGTTTATAGCAAAGTGATAGAGTAACAAGGTATTTCAGCGAACTGTGCTATAGACATATATAATGAAAGGAAGCAATACATGGTCAGATATTGATGTTTAACAATAATACCATTTACCTTTCCAATTGAATTTCGATCACTACGTGGCCATTTCCAGAGCATATGAATTGCATTTGATGCCAAAGCCAGCAATGCAATACCAGAATTGGTATAAATTAATCTTGAAATCTGTAAAATTGACAATAAACTCAGTTCAGACATCAGATAATGTATTGGAAATTTTTGAATCAAGGATGGAGATAATTGCAAATATTGGAATTATTTTATTTGAAAATACAAATTATTATCATACCTTGCTTGATCTCAAGTTATCACCAAGTCTCAGTGATCGACATTGAGCTGGTTCATTTATTTCAGTAAGTTTCCAGATCTTTGATTTATCCATCGACTCGTCAATTATTCTTGGTTTAACGTCTACTAAACTTCTTGTTTCCCCATTCTAGAGTTAAATGATTTCAGATAACAGAATTCATTATTATACTGCTATTATTCAATAACCATCATGCCATCAATTACAGGGAAGAAAAACAGGAAAATGATGTAAATAATATAAATACGAACCATGGCAGAAATAGGCATTGAAGGGACCATTCCAGTACTGGTTGTAGCAGCAACAGATGGCATTGGGCTTATTATTGGCTGCACATACAAACAAGGTCAATGATACATCTTATAATACTTGTCTTTTAGGAAAAAGAAAATCGATAAAGACCTTTGTAAGTGACTCAGAAACATTCTTTGAGGAATCATATGAACGATTTTCCAGTGCACGAAGCAACCGAAGTCCATCAGAATTGCATAATATCTTTATTCCACCTTCATTAGTGGAGACAGCCAAAAGTGTACCTTCCTTGTTGAAACGGATCCGTGGGCTTGCCTAATCAGATTAAAAAGAAATTCAAACAGTTCAAGATAAATGCTTTTCTTTTAGTTTTAAATCAACTAACTTATCAATGAAATTTTACCTGTAAGCCACCTTCAGCATCAATTGTAGTTAAAAGATTGACATTATCCATATCCCAAAATTTTATTACAAATTCATCACCGGCTGCCAGGAATCGATTCTTGGTAGTATCAAACTGAACAACACCCATTGAACGTTTTCGGAAGCCCTGGTAGGTTCTTTTCACAGCTCCTTCACTTTCATTCCATTCTACAATGTATGAATCGCCTTCTTTGCTGGTCCCACAAGAAAATAATCTGCACAAATAAAGAAATACAGTGAGAATTTATATGGTTAAAAAATGTATGGTTTCTACTACAAAGGTAAAATCACACCCAAACATTGACCTGGTACCATCAGCGCTGTAAGCCATTGTCGTGCACCAATGACCTGGGGCGTCATAGTCAACTCTAGATCCTTGATTATCGTATAGCCATGCTTTTATTTTACCATCTAATGCTGTAGAGAATATAAACTGCACAGGGAGATAGGAAATTGAGGAAAATATCATCTTTCATTGTCAAGGAAGAGTAGATATAATATAAAAATATAGATGCATGACTGCATGTATTAGTGACATTATTACCTGAATATTTTCCTTGTAATGAGGGCACACAGAATAAACAGCTGCTTCATGCCCTTCAAAAGTAAATTGCAGTGTGCCATGTATTGCATCCCACACCTGATTTATATAAAAATATAGCGATGATTATTTGTGTATGACAACTACTGATGGAGATCTAAGAATTCAGACAGACCTTAATGGTTTTGTCATCTCCACATGTTATCACGGAAAGTTGCTTATTAGGGAGAGAGAATGCAAGGTCATTGACGCCACCAACATGGGCATCAATCTGAGATATATTCCAAATTCCAAAAATAACAGAATTCAAAATGCATAAGACAGAATTGATAAAAGGTTAAAAAGTAGGGATGTAGTATTGATGTTCTCCTCACCTCCAAGTGGTGCTTCAGGTCATCACCACCATTAAAGGAATATATCTGGATAATATGCCGTGAATATGCCACTCCTGTAGCAATGAAAAATGAGTGTTAAGACTCATTTATTTTAATCCATGACTTTGTTGCTACAGAACTATAGAAAATTACCAAACAAAGAGCCATCTGGACACCATATAATACGGTTGACTGATACCCCTGGCTCTTTAACTAGTGATGTCTGCAGTGTATAAAAGATAATTTTAGATTATTAAGTTTCTATAAGAGAATATATCCAATCTACCATTTTGCTTATTTATAAGAAGTAACCTGAAGAGATGCAGAACATTGACTAATTTCCCAGACCTTGAAATTCTTCAAAACCAACCTCTCTCGGCTACCAACATCCCAGAGTGCAATATCTCCAATGTCCGTACCAACTAAACAATCATGGCATTGCATAAACATGTTAGTTATCGAGAAGTGTATTAAAAATATGACAAAACAAGGATGAAAACATAATAAAAAAGAGGCTGACCAAGTAATACAGTTTGCTGAATGGGATGAAAATCCATGCTCATTATATTTGACCCCTGAATCAATGTCCTTGCTACAGTTTTGGGCAAGTCATCTGAGTTGTACATTAATTGATTATGATTCTGGCCTGGATACGTAGCTGCCATTATATTAACGGGTAAATTTACCTGAAAATAAAAATGATATATCATGTAGAGCCACTGAGTCAGTAAAAAATTTGTCGAAAATACCACATGTGACAGTACCATAACAAATATTACATAAGCCTGCATTTAATTCAATTCATTCTAATCCAACCTACCTCATTAGAAATCCCATGGGGTCTTGTCCTTTTCGATATATGATCAGAATCAGCTGATTGATAGTCTACAGAAGGATTGCCTGTTGATGCCCTGGGATGCTTCAAAAGTGGAGCTGCATTAAAGCGGATAACAATAAATACCCAGAAAAAAATATTGAATTTATCATAGTCGATGTTTTTCTAGATGCAGCAGAGTATATAAATTACACTGAGATGTAGCAGCATTGAGTCCAATAGTTGCACCAGAAACAGCAGGATGTGTGATTGTTGATGGATTCGACATCCAACCAGCTAAGGGTGCAGGGACTCCGGTGGGTTGAAAAGGCTGTATTTAAGAATTGATAATTTTATCTTGTCATATTAAATGATTTGTGGAGAAAAACAACTTGAAGAAAAAGTTTTTGTATGATTTACCCCATGTGCACCTAGTGGAGGGAAACCACCAGGCTTTGGCATAGTTCCTAGCAATGGATTATTAATTGGTGGTGGGACATGGGCACCATTTTGTTGTCCACAAGAATGATCAACAAACAGAGTTTTAATATCTGGATTAGGTCTTGGATTTTTGCAAAGTTGATGCTGCCAATTTAAGCTGTTAAATGACAAAGTAGACAAATTAATATATTAGTTAAAAACGTATACTCAACAGTCAACACATAAAATTTAAATCCAATCATGAAAATGTTAAGTTAAGAACTCCCAACAAGTATCAAACAACCTTTTATTGAACTTGAATGTAAAACTTATTTATAGAGGGTAGCTCGAGTGGTGTTTCACCTACATACGCTAAAGTTTATATGGGAACAAGAGTTCACCGCCCACTAGGAACATACCACGTCGAATTTATTTTACCTTATGATTTATTTGATGGGCTCTGATATGCCCATCAAGAGATTTTAACCTTTTATCACTACCTTGGAAAGGGAGAATTTTCCTCTGCAACAAAAAAATGGAAACCCCAAACCCTAGATTTCTGATAAAACGTCAAAATTCTTAAAAATTGACATTTTAAAATGGCAAACATTTCCATAGTTAACATTCCAAAATTATGATCAAAATATCTAGCATCGCTTGTAGTGTGATTAAACTATATAAACTTTAGATTCTACTGCTATTAAAATTCAAGCATAAATATTTTGACCATGTTGTTGAAACATAGGGTTATTACGGACTAGTAGAATCTAAAATGTTACATAGTGGTATGAGATATCAGAACTCATATTAGCCAAAATTTGTGAAAGCTAAGTGCTACACTTAAATAGGAACGTGAATTACCTCTGGAATTCCACAATGCCTTCGGAACTTCAAGTTTAAGTATTTTGAGTTTTTGACTCAATTGTTGAGTCTTAGGGCTAGTGGAAACTATGATATTACATCCACTATAGGAATGTGCATTCAATAAGTCAATCTGAATTCTGAATAAAAAATATCCTTGCAATAAATAGGAATAGCGATGATCCAGAGATAAAAAGGAATTACCCTTGGCTGAATTTATACACCAAACCCTAGATATCTATAAAAATAATATGGTTTTTAAGTGTGAAAACATATTTCTGCTTTTATTATCATCTATTGATTTTTTTTATATCGAAAATAAATTTTAAATTGTAGATAGATATTCTTTTTAATTAACAATAACTTTCATTCTTGTTTTAGATTACCTTTGATTGATGAGTGTACGCAACCTGGAACTCTTGAGGTTAGGAAACTGCAACTTTTCGCGAAAAAGTGGATTTGCTTCAATCAACTTCTTGAGTTCGAGCAACATGATTGCTCTTGCCGATTTGGTATCCCCATACTTGGAGAGTTGCTCATTTTCCCTGTTTACAACAAGAGAAGCAGAGACAATATCAGGGAAGTAAATTAAACTTACAGAAACACAGTAAGGAGCAAAAGATTCGAAAAGATACCTGAAATTCTCAAGTGTCAAAAGATGAGTTATTTCTTTGAACAACTCTTCATTAAAAGAAGCAAACACCTTTAAATCCTTAACGAGTATGTCAACAGCTTTGGACCGGTCATGCCTAGATCAAAATGACAAGTTTAAATCAAAATCAAATCAATGCTGCTATAGTTTAGTTAGGGTGAAATATTATCATAGTTGAGCAAAAGATTCTTACTTATCCAATGATTCGAGATACTTCTGCTTCCTGATTTCAAAGAAGATCTTCATGGAGTAGCGATTATCATCCACTTTAGTAAACCCAGAAAGATACCTCTCAACCTCATCCCAGTTTCCATTGTGTACTTCCTCCTCGAAATACTTCAGGTTGAAGTAAAACCCTGATTCCTGCTCGAGTCTGCAATAAATAAAACTCTTCATAAAAAAAAGTTTCCTTGACCAACCCACACCCCTCACTGACTCGATAAAAATGAATGCAGAAGAAGAAGAACCCATTAAAACGACAACTTTACTACTTACTTATGAACAGCTTCCTTGAACTTCTCCTCATCAAGAAATTGTAAAATAAGAAACACCAGTTCCCTACTAAGTGAAGACATCGCCAACTCCAGCTGCCTTTTATTTTTGTAAACAGTACCCCTGTAATAAAAAAACATCAAAATAAGTTAAAAGAAACTCAGATCTCCTGGAAGAAAGATTTTAAAAAGAGCCGCCTTTCCTTACGCCCCTGAGCAGAAGAAAATAACCAACGAATGAATTAAAACAGCAAAAATGTATTCGAAATCCATCTCTTTGAAAGCAAAACAACAATCGACAAACCATTCTCTAAACCGCCTACCTGTTCAAACACGAGAATCCTTGAAAATCGCATTTCAAGGCGAGAGATCGAAAGAAACCTAGTTTGTGAGGAGATCGAGATCAAAGAGTATAACTTTGACCAACAAAACGGACTATCAGATAGACAGAAACAATAAAAAAAATGATAATAGGAAGAGGAAGAAGAAAAAGGAGAAGATAAAAAGGAAAAAAAAAATAGTGGAAACAACCACATCTTTTTATCCCCCGACCGCATCACAAAGAAACATTCACATCGACAATAAAAAAAGCCCAAATCACCATTGCGAACTACTCTTCCCAAATCTCACCTTGGAGACGACGAATCCAACGACGACTAGAGATCGGAATAAACCAGGGGGGGAAACGATATTTCAGGAAAAAGATTGTGTGTGTGTGAGAGAGAAGAGAGAGAAAGAGGAAAGGGGTAGGGTGAGGCAGTGAGAGAGAGAAAGAGACGATACTTATAAATAAAAAATGATAAGTAATTCTACTTATCAAAATAGAAAATGGATACGATGAGTGATCAATTCGTGTAGTGTGGGGACCACATTCGACGTGATTATCGTTTCGTTCCTCTCTTTATGTCGGAGAGATCCGATGGAGAACAGCTATCCTTCTATTGCTGTGGACTGTGGTTACCTTCCTTCTTTTACCCTCTTGCCCACTTGTTTGAAAATTAGTTAATTTTCCAAATTACAATGATAGATTTAAAACGTCATATCAACGGTGAAAATTAAAATTTGTTATTAGGTTTTTCGTTACTCGTTTTCACAGTTAACTAATTAATTGGAGATTTTAAAAAGTGTGTATGTATAAGAAGAAAAATAGAGCAAAGTGTCAAAAAAAAAAAAAAAAATCACCGGTGAGATTAAAGTCGGTGAACATACTCGAACTCTTGAAGTCATAGCCTGACAATGCAGGTGCAGCAGTGAAAACGACAAGGAAACAAAACCAATTAATTTTGTATTTAAATAAAAAGAAAATAAAGACGGATGTAAAATTACAAAAACTGCCACCACTTCACACTGCTCTTTCCCTCTCTCTTTCTAAATTCTAAATTCTAATGGAGTTTTAGGAGTTGAAAAGGACGAATATTATCACATGAATGAATGAATACACGATGCGTATCATTCACGAAACGAGGACAACAACCGACCGTCGTGTCGCGATAATTAGACGATATTTATAAAGTAAGATAATTTGTCCTTTAGCGAAGTCGGGGATGGATGGATGAAGATTATGCACTTCCTTCGACTCTCCTATTAAATTCGATTCAGAACTCAATAAAACGAAGAGACGGCGATAGATTCAAGGATTCTCGATTTTGAAAATTGGACTGCCAAATCATTTTTCATTTAAACACACAACTAATTAAATAATTAAAATGATAAGTACATGGAGATTAGAATATTATTATATTACCCCTCCCCATTTTCTGTTTTGGACGATAACGTTGCAAACCAAGTCTATCGAGTATTCGATCCGTTTAAATAAACGAATTTATTCTTAAGTTTGAGTTCACAAACTGAATCTGAACCGAATAATTCGGCGAATACCGAATTTTTTTACATTATCTTAAAAATAAATATTAAAAAAAATAAACATTTCCAACTATCTTTAAAAAATAAACAATAAAAAAAATATTATTTATAGTCTATTTTCTTTTGTTGAGTCAATCCTTAATCACAACACAACCGTCTCAATCCTAAAGTCACGGCAAGACTAAAACCCTAAAACCTAAAAAATTAATATATATACTGATCGCGTCCCTTTGGAAAGGTGGTTGATCTCTATTCCCGTATAATCACAAGTATCTTACAAGTATATTCTAAGTGTATTACAAGTGATCCCCCCTTTACACTTCACCCTTAGGGGTATTTATACAATTTCCTATCGGACTCTGGGTCCTATGCTTTCGGATTAGGGTCCGGTATAACGGATCCGACATACTTGGGACGCCATCTTTGGGAAGTTAACCGCTCGGGCTGACGGGTCCTTCCAGTCGACCTGGTCGGGCGAGTGTTCGTGGGGCTGACGGGTCCGCCCGACCGATTTGAACGGGTGAGTGTCCTTGGGACGACTTGGGCTTTCTTCTTTCATTCATCTCGCTGGGTCTTGCTTCTGGACTCCTTCGTGGGTCTGGGCTGGTAACTTGGGGGTA
Source organism: Zostera marina (assembly GCA_001185155.1). Lineage (NCBI taxonomy): Eukaryota > Viridiplantae > Streptophyta > Magnoliopsida > Alismatales > Zosteraceae > Zostera > Zostera marina. Next base: position 302,253 of record LFYR01000779.1, read on the forward strand.
CCATCAGTACTCCCCCCTCTTCCTATCCTATAAATAGGTTGCTTTCTTTTATTTGATTCACTTTCTCCTCATTTACCATGTCTTCTCTTGATGATTTGTTGCAGGAGCTGGGATTCGAGTTGGCACGTCAGCGAGGTGTTTGGCCAGATGATCTTCTTCAGCACCTCTGTGACATCGAAGATTTTGCTGTAGGTAATCCTCGTTTGTCTCAACTGGTCTCGGAAGTCTCGCACCGCATTCGCGCTCTTCAGCAAGTCACCAATGGTACCGGTGTTGTTGTTCCAGCAATGGCAACTGTTCCCCGCAACCGTCGGCCTGCTGCTCCGTTCGGTCCTCCTGTCCCTGCTGCTGTCTTTAACGTGGCTTCTGCTCCTCCCCCCTCCCCTGGGGTTCCTGTGCCTGCTTCCACTGAGTTTTCTTCAACTGAACGCTCCATCGCACCTGCTCCTCGTCGTCGCCGGGGACGTGGGCCGCGCGCCGGACGCTCGGGACCTCCTCCAGGCGATCTTCGTTACTTCTTATCTCGTGGCCCGCCTTGACGGGCTTCTTTAATGTGTGTTTTTTTTGGGAGGCTTTGTGTCCTCCTTCCTATTATGTATTTGAATGTTTCTTTTGTTCCCTGCAGTTCCTATGACTTCTACAAACTCATTTGTGTCTCTCTTACGCACTGATGTAACTTTTACCTTTAACAATTTTCTTTTTGTACGAGTGGTTTTTTTTGATGTGTTTATCAAATGTAACTACTTGTTGGTTAAGGATCTGGCAACTTCCAATTTTCAACTATGATCTTATTTTCTCCCGGCATTTCGACTACCAGGTTCTCTACGTCTGATTTCCCCATGAGCCATTTGAGCAGGTATTCCAGCTACTTTTTTTTAGGGTCGTGTGTCGCTTACTCTGGCGGGACTTTTTTTATATATACGATTGCTTTTCTTCAGGTATCTTCCCTACGGCCATTTTGCCCCACTCCCCTCGAACATTCGATCTGGCCCACTGTACCGTACGACCCATCCGGTCCTTGGGTATGAACTTCTACCTTCTAGGAATACTTTTGATTTCCCACCAAAAAAATTCTTCAACGGTTGCTTCTCTCCAGGCTACTTCCCTACGGCCATTTTGACCCCTCTCCTTCGAATGTCCGAGCTGACTATACTTGGAGAAAAATGCACTTAATCTTCCGTACGGTCCATCCGTCCTTCGGGTATGGAATTTTATTTTTTGGAAATATTTTTGATTTCCCGCCAAAAGATCTTCTATATATAGTCTCTTCCCACTTCACTTATCTTCACTTCTCTTTTTTTTTTCAGTAGGGTTTCTCTTCCGCTACTCGCCGCATCTTCTCCCATGGCCGATCTCACTTCCTTCTTAGACGATATTTCCGATTTCAACGGTAACTCTCTAAACTCCTCTGAAGATCCTCCCTCCATACTTAGTAGGCGGCGAGCCCGTCGTCATTTCCAGGTGATCGCTCCCTCTGTAGCGATAGCTCATCTTGAGATCCCAACGATGCTCCTGCCTCTTCGCCTCCAGACGGCTATACTACCCTTTATTCGGGTTTTGAGGACTTAGGGCTTCGGCTTCCCGCCTCCCCCTTCCTCTTGTCTTTTCTTTCGTATACTGGTGTTGCTATTTCCCAGCTTTCCCCCTCTAGTTTCGATCGTGTTGTTTCGTTCGAGCGTTTGTGCCATGAACTGCACTTGAAGCCCTTCGAACGTGTTTTCCGTCTGTTTTTCTTTATCTCCCGACCCAATTCCGCACGGCTTTTGTTTTCTTCTAGAATAAGACATAAACTCCTTGATTCTTATCCCGATCGTTCGCATCGGTGGAAAAGCCGTTATTTCTTTGTAAAGAGCCACTCCGTAGGATTGTCAGGGATCCCTTCCAAGTGGGTAAACACTTCCTCCTTCAATGCTGGGAACCTTTCCGTAGGGGAGCTTTCTCCGGAGGAACATGATGTGTACTCCCGCCTTTTATCTGTTCGTTCAAATCCTATCGATTATTCTAGTTTGATGACCGGGACTTGGAAATCTGTTCACCCGCATCTCGTCCCCTCTGGTAATTTATATTTGACTTTGTTAATTTTTCCTTTCTTTTTCAGGCGAACCTGACGGAGAAGGTTTGTCGGGCTTTTTTGCAGGATCCGGAAATGGTTGATAATGCTGGTGATTCTTCCAACGTTCTTTCTGACGACGTCACTAAGTACATTAACTTTTCTGATGATGCAAGTAACCAAAGCTTTGGGGATCGTCTGTTTGTGACTGAACATATGCAAGCCCCTCGGATTGCTGGGATCTACGAACAAGCGCTCGGCCGATTGGATTCCACGGTTGAAAAGGAGGTCGACTGGGCGACCTTGGAAAAAACTGTCCTTGACGATATTGATGAAGCGTGCTACATCCGGGCTCTTCAAACCGTGGCTATGGAGCGTCATCGACAGAAAAGGGGGATACAACGGACGCGTGAACTTAATGATGCCTTGGCTGAAATTACTCGTTTGACCCAGGTACTTGCTTTGAAGGATGCTGAGATCGAGTCTTCTAGGGTGAAGAACGAGTCCCTCCGGGCAGAGAGGGACGAGAAGGCCGTCCGAGTTGCGTCCATGGAAGCGGACATCGCGCGTGCCAATGTGAAGTTCACTGAGCAAGCCAAGAATTTGGCCGAACGGAACAAGCGTGCTTGCTTCAAAAATTTTGTTGAAGGCATGGTTCACGGGCGGGATATGGTGAATCTTCGGAGTCCTGAGTATGAATCCACCGTTGTTCCTATTAATCCACCAATGTGGGAGCAGTGGAAAGCGACTGGGATCCCTACGGAGCATCCTGCCTGGCCCAAGACTCTCTCCGATTTGACAGGTCAAGAAAACCAGTAGCTTGGAAGAATTTTCAAAAAAAAGAACAATTAAAACATACCTTTTGTTTCTGTAATTTGAATTTTTATTTCGTACTTTTGCTTATTATTTTCCTTTCTTCGTCCTTGTTTCCCTGCAAATATCTTCTTGTTATAATTGTTCAAGGGCGCCATTAACCCTATCTTTCGTTGATATTCCTTACGGTCTTATTGCCCTGAGGTTTTGTTGGCTTTTTTTTTTTTTTTTTTTTTAGTAAAATAACTTGTTTAAAATAAAACTTTGTTCCTCTATACAATTACTTTTATTGAAAATACTTTGATAAATTGTCCGACTGCCAAGTTCTTTCTATTTTCTGGCCGTCCTCGAATACTAATTTGTAGATTCCCGGACGGACTTCCTCCACGACTACGTACGGTCCTTCCCATTTTGGAGACAATTTTCCTTTAGTTTGGTCCAGCCCAGTGATTCTTCCATTCCTTAGTACCAAGTCTCCTAAGTTTATTTTCTTTTCATTTACTTTTTTATTATGGTATCTTGCCGCCCTCCTTTTGTAGGTCAAATCTCTTATTGCTGCGATTTCTCTCAATTCTTCACACCTTTCTCTGGCTAGTAAGATGGCCAAATTATTATCTTTTGGATTAAAATTTGTTATCCTTGCTGTTGGCCATACCACTTCTGCCGGGGCTACTGCATCCATTCCAAATGCTAAGGTAAATGGTGGATGTCTTGTCGGCGTACGTACGGTTATTCTGTACGCCCACATTGTTTCTGGTATTAAGTCTGTCCATGTTCCTGGATTGTCTCCTACTTTTCTTTTGAGTATAGATGTTATTGTCCTGTTTGTGACTTCGACTTGCCCGTTTGCTTGTGGATGATATACTGGGGCAAAGCTCATCTTTATACCACTATCTTCACAAAATTTCTTCACTTTTTTCCCCGTAAATTGTGTTTCATTGTCTGTTATTATTTGTAATGGAACCCCGAACCTGCAGATGATATTCCTAAAAATGAACTGGATGACGTTATGTTCTGATATTGTGCTTGTTGGTTCGGCCTCGGCCCACTTGGTGAAGTAGTCGACTGCAACAAATAAAAATTTTCGACCCCTTGATGCTACTGGAAAAGGCTCTACGATGTCTAAACCCCATCGGGCAAATGGTACCGATGTGGTAACTGGATTCATTATACTGGACGGCCTTCTCTGGATATTTGCGTGTCTTTGGCACTCATTGCAACTTCTTACTAGTTCTTCAGAATCTTTACTTATTTGTGGCCAATAGTAGCCCTGCCTTATTACCTGCTTTTCCAACATTCTTGCTCCCTGATGTGGGCCGCATGCTCCCTTGTGTGCACTTGTTAGTATTTCTTTCCCTTCTTCGCGTGTAACGCAAATCCGTAAGGGAATGTTGTCCTCTACTGCCCTACGGAAAAGATTGTCCCCTACTATTGTGAACCAGGCCGCCTTGTTCTTCAGTTTTCTTTCTTCCATCGCGTCCGTCGGGACTATTCCCTTTGTAATGTAACTTTTTATCGGTGTTCTCCAATCTTCTTCTACTGCCAGTGTTAGAATTTTGTTTCTTTCAATTTTTGCTATTGATGGTACTTCTTGCTGTTCCACTCGGATCCATCGTCCCTTCGGCACATTTGGAAACGCGTCCAACCTTGCTAAAATGTCTGCTTCTTTATTGTCCGTACGGCTTATGTGATGTAGTTCCCATTCTGTGAAAAATTGCATCATGTTGCGTGCTGCCTCTGTGTACCGACACATCCCTTCTTCATTCGATATGAATTCCTCGTTGACTTGGTTTGCCATTAATCGTGAATCCGTATGGAATTTTTCCCTTCTGGCACCTAATGCTTTTCCCAGTCGTGCCCCTACTAATAGTGCCTCGTACTCTGCTTCATTATTTGTTGTTTTGAAGCCGAAATTAATTGCATGCTCTACCTTTTCTTTTGTTGGGGTTTGGATTGTTATGCCTGCTCCACATCCAGAATTGCTCGCCGACCCATCAATATGAATGATCCACCAACCTTCAGACTCTTCCACGCTTGGTGTAAACTCTGCCAAGAAATCAGCAACTGCTTGCCCTTTGATCGCTTTTGCTGGTACTATACTTACGTAAAATTCACTTAATTCTACAGCCCATTTCGTTAATCTGCCCGACACATCTGGTTTATGTAATAATTGTAATAGTGGAAATTCTGTCGGGATGGTTATTGGGTGTGCTTAAAAGTAAGGTTTTAGTCTTCTTGCCCTTGTTACTATTGCTAATCCCAACTTCTCAATTTGTGGATACTTCTTCTCTGCTCCCTGTAACGTGAGGGAGTAATAGTAAATTGGCCGTTGTGTGCCATCTCTTTCAGTCATTAGAACTGCACTAGTAGCATTGTCGGATGCGGCTATGTACAATTTTAATGGTTCCCCCGGGAATGGTGGCTGTAAGGTTGGTAGATTCTTTAATTACTCTTTAAGTTTTTGAAACGCTTCCTCGCACTCTTCTGTCCATGTTACTTCCGGGCTTGATGATTTTATTAATTTGAATAGAGGTTGTAACGTGTCTGCCCCCCTTGCTAAGAATCTGCTTAATGCGTTTATCTTTCCATTAAGTTTCTGGACTTCTTTTATTGTCTTTGGCGGGGTCATTGCCATTATTGCCTCTACTTTTTCCGTACGGGCTTTTATCCCGTGGGGAGTTATTTTGAAACCCAAAAAATGCCCTTCGGTGACTCCGAAGGAACATTTTTTTGCCTTTAATCGTAAACCTGCTTTTCTGATGTTATCAAAAGTCTCCTTTAGATCTGTCAAGTGCTCTGCGACTGTTTTGGAACAAACTAGAATATCATCCACATACACTTCAAGGTTCCTCCCGATTTGGTCCATAGCCCTCTGGAATGTTGCTCCTGCATTACGTAATCCGAAAGGCATTACTTTGAAACAAAAGGTACCTGTTTCTGATATAAAAGATGTCTTTTCTTCATCTTCCCTAGCCATAGGTATCTGATTATAGCCAGAGTATGCATCCATGAAACTGAGTAGTTTACATCCTGATGCTTGGTCAACTAAATGGTCTACCGATGGGAGTGGGTATGAATCCTTAGGGCAAACTTTATTTACATTTGTGAAATCTACACACATTCTCCATCCTCCATCTGCTTTCTTTACCATTACTACATTTGATAACCATTCCGGGTATTTCACTGGCCGAATGAAATTTGCTTCCCTAAGTTTTCGTACTTCTTCAGCCGCCGCCTCTTTCTTATCTCCTCTTAACGGCCTCATCTTCTGCCTCACTGGTCGCACGTGCTTCCCTACCGCTAATCTGTGTTCCGTAAGGCTCCGGTCGATCCCTTTGAGTTCTGTTACATCTCTGACGAACAGGTCTTCGTTCTCTTTGAGTAGTTTTACGATACCATTTTTAATTTCTTGCGGAAGGTCGGCACCTATTTGTATATTGCCACCACTTAGTTCCACTGCTACTGTGTCTGAAGCAGACTCGAGTTTTGAGCGTTCCTCCTTGACAGTATGCGGGAGTTTATTTTTTTCTTCTGCTGCAGTCATTACTTGCCCCGTCGAGTTTATATAGCATTCTCTCGCTTTCTTCTGTGATCCCTTAACTGTGCATATCCCTGCTTCCGATGGAAATTTTAAACACTGGTGCAGAGATGATGTTACCGCCCCAAATGCATGTAATGCTATCCTTCCTAATATTGCTTTGTATCCGGACGAAAATGGCACTACCGAGAATTTCACTATCATTGTTGTTTCTTGCGCAAATTTTCCCAATGTTACTGGGATGTCTATTGTTCCTAGTATTTGGACTTCTCCCTGGCCAAATCCAGTGATCGGTGTGCCGCATGGACCCAAATCTGCCCTGCAAAAACCCAGTTGATCAAATGCACTCCAGTATAGCACATCTACTGAAGCCCAGTATCCACTAGCACTCTGTTTAGTCTAATTCTTTGTTTATCCTCCCTCTGTACAATAGGTGTTATGACCAACGGGTCATGATGTGGAACCGTGATTCCTGTCAGATCTTCATTTGAAAAACAGATATCCTCCCGAGCCTTGATTTTTTTAATTATTCCATCCGTCCGACTAAGATCCTGTGCATATCTTTTTCCTTCGAATCTTGTTCCTCCTCTGGCTGCTTCTCCTCCTGATATTTCTAATATTTCTCCGATATTCCTTCCTTCCTGATCGTCCCTACGGTTCTAATATCCTGACATTCTGACGTCCCTGTAGTCTTGATGTCCTGTAGGCACCGGTGCTGTCCGTCGCGGTGGGGGAGAAGGTATCCTTTGCCGTACGGGTAGCGAACCTTGCCTCTCTTGTATTCTTTCTAATTCCTTTGCCAGAATCCAACACTCGGCCGTAGTATGTCCTATGTTTTCATGATATTCACAATACAAGTGCGGATTTCGATTAATTGCTATCTCCGTACGCATTGGTCGCGGCTCTGGAAGCATCCTATCTTCTTTTAGCGCTAAAAATATCTGTCGTTGATTAGGAAACGGAGTGACCCTTGGCGGGCCGTAATTGATGAAGCTTCCCCTTGGGAAAGTGGTCCTTCTTGCATTATCCTCTGGTAACTCCCTGTTTTGCGGTCGGGTTTCCAGTCTTGGCTGCTTTTGCTGTATATTCTGGTCGTACTGGCCTTTCGGTCTTTGACGTATTTGTTTATATTTTGCTTCGTGGTAATCTTCTACGTTTGATTCTTTGTACGATCTTTCCATAGCTTCTGCAAACGTTGATGGGAGATCCCATACCAAATCCCCTGAAAACCTAGTTGGTCTTAATCCGTTAACCAGTGCCATCAGGACTCCTTCTTCTGAACAAATAACTTTTTGAACTGCTATCGCGAACCGATCCATATATTCTCGTGTTGATTCTCGATCTCCCTGTACAACTGTTAACAAAGTTGTATTTAAACCTTTGCGCCTTATTTTATGCCCGAAGGCAACTTTGAACGATTTTTCCAAGTCTTTGAATGAATTAATGCTTCCCACAGGAAGGTTCCTGTACCATCCCACTGCTTCTCCCTTCAAAGTTCTCCTAAACATACGACACCAAATGTCTTTTCGCCCTGTGGTGTCCTCCATTTCCATACGGAATGAATGAACATGATCTTCCGGATCCGTCGTACCATCATATGATGTAATTTTTGGGGCTCTCCACCCCGTCGGGTATCCTTCCACTAAAAGATGTCGTGCTAGAGCTTCTTCATTATCTGTTGGTGTTAGTTGGTCCAGATAACCAATTGACGGCCGTACGGGCATGTTTTCATGTATATTTCTTTTTGCCATTGACACAATTTGCTCTTGAAGTTGTCTTTGATTATTTTGCAAATCCGCGATGACTGTTAGGAGTTGACTCTCCCTTGATTCCCGTAATATGGGAAATGTTCTTCCATATTCCCTCCTGTGTTGTTCTGGTGATCTTGATCGACTTTGCTCCGACCAACTTGCAGAAACCCATCTTCTGACATTGACTCTACAAATAACCGAGAGTCTTCACACGCATGTTGCTGAGGGTGATAGGGTGCTTCTTCGATATTTTCTTCTAAGTGCACCGGTTCGCCTACACCTTGATTTTCAAGAGGAACCGTTGACAGCCGATTCCTATGCGTCTCTACCGCCGAGTTTTCTAAGTTTTCTTCCATCTGAATTATCCGCTCCGGCTGCCCTGACTCCATTTTGCGTGTTCGATTCACGTCAGGTTCACCACTGATCGCGTCCCTTTGGAAATGTGGCAGATCTACTCTATTCCCGTATAATCACAAGTATCTTACAAGTATATTCTAAGTGTATTACAAGTGATCCTCTCCCTTTTACACTTCACCCCTAGGGGTATTTATACAATTTCCTATCGGACTCTGAGCCCTATGCTTTCGGATTAGGATCCGGTATAACGGATCCGACATACTTGGGACGCCATCTTTGGGAAGTTAATCGCTCGGGCTGACGGGTCCTTCCAGCCGACCCGGTCGGGCGAGTGTTCGTGGGGCTGACGGGTCCGCCCGGCCGATTTGAACGGGCGAGTGTCCTTGGGACGACTTGGGCTTTCTTCTTTCATTCATCTCGCTGGGTCTTGCTTCTGGACTCCTTTGTGGGCCTGGGCTGGTAACTTGGGGGTACCATCACCCCTAATAGTGAAGGTGCGAGGATACTGGTGGAAATGAAAGCTCATGGAGATTTCCCACAAGAGATCCCCATTTTCGTGAAGGAAGGTGATGGACTAGTAGTGGTGGAAATCATACAGTGTTATTACCATAAACCTCCCCCAAAGTGTTGTAAGTGCAAAATCTTCGGACACTGGATGAACCAATGTTCAAGTCTGTCAAACCTCGCCAACAGCGAGGCACCGACGGCAAGCCTGGCCGGCGGTGATGCACCGACAGTAAACTCCGGCAAGGGTAGGCTGGAGCTTGAACATGCATGGCCCAACTCCCAACGTTGGTGGATCCCAGAATACACAAACCAATGCAAAACTTGGTCACAAAGTTACTTAACAAGGAAGTAAAATCTATCCACACTACAAAAAAAGGACAAACACAACCTAGAGGAGCTAGGCTTCTTAGGGGATGGCAAAAGGATATGGGTAACACAAAGGAGAGGCAACCTAACCAACCTAAAACCCTAAGGTTACCAACTTACCATTAAGGAATGGATAGACATTAACAAAATTAGAAAGGGCCCAAATAGAAGACCTCATGAAGAACCCAATCCAACCCAATACGGATCCAAAACCCGCTCCATAACAGACAGATCTAGTAAAGATCCGGAAAAAGGAGGATCCGACAAGAAAAACATTAATGGATCTGAGCCAAAAAAGATTGGATCTAGTAAGGATCCGCCTAAGGATCAAGGTAAAGATCCGCCCAAAAATCCGAATAGAATCAAAACCAGAACCGAGACCCGAAAGGAGGGTCAAAACAAGGTAAAGATCCAATTAAACACTAAAGAGCCGAATAGGACCCAACAAAAGCCTGTCGGATCTTGGAATGAGCTAAATACAGGTAATCAGGTGTTAACCCAAATGGATTTAGACGATAAGGATCCGTCCGAGGATCCGAATACCTCCAAGATCCATGGAGAAAATACCAAGAACCATACAGATCTAACTAGAAACAATGGAGAGTCACTTGGGGACCAGGGAGAATCACCCGAGGGCCAGGAAAAACAATCCGGGAGCTAGGGAGAGTCACCCAGGGGCCAAGGAGAACTAACCGAGAGCCAGGGAGAGCTAACCGAGAGCCAGGGAGAGCTACCCGGAACTCAAAGAGAGCCATCTGAGAACAATAGCGAGCCATTTGGGAGCAAGAAAGAACCACCCAAGAATGGAACCATCAAGAGCCTCTCAGCATGGATCTCGATGAAGTCCTGAAGGCACTAAACTGCCCTTCGAGAGACCGAAGCGAAAACCTAAACAAGAATCCGAGCAAGGGTTTTAGCTCCGACCTGAACAAGGGCACGGATAAAACCCTAAATAAGGACACGATTATGGATCCGATTAAAACGGCATACACAGACCTGAACAAGGACTTGACCATAGACCCGAATACAATTGAAACAACACTTATGGAAACCTCGGTGCCTCTCGAGCCCGCGAACCACACCCAAAGTTCGATCCTAGCGAAAATCTCGAACCTCCGCGAGGAAGCAACCAAAGGACCCGCTCAATACAAGATAAAGAGGATAATTGGGGATATCTGGATCTACATCTGGTCAAGCTCCCAAAAGGAACTCAAAGAAAACCCAGCAAGCTTAACAAAATATGCTCTAAGGTCCAGAGAACTAACAATAGAAATTAGAACAAAGCATACATGGGATCTAATTAAAAAACCCTATGGGACCCATCAGACAACTCCCCCGTAAACAAGATCGCAAATGGGGAAGGGCACTCGCACCCAGAGTTACACAATAACATTTAAAGGAAAAGTAAAAAGAATAAGAAAAATAAACAAGTCAATTTGGAAGATGAGCATATCGATATCTCCCTCAACTTTAACGAAATAAACCACAATGCCAAGAGGATTCCTGATGGTCAATCCAGAAGTAGGTCCAAAGGGCGAAAAGCCTTAAGTGCAGAAAGTTCAGAAGCTCTAGTATCACTAGAGCCTTCTGATAGCAGTTAGATAGTAACTAGAAAATAGTAATAATAATAGTAGGAATAGTAGTAGGATTAAAATAAAAGTTATCTATTTGTCTATAGTATCATGGAATATAAGAGGGATCAATGGTAAGACTTTTGAGGTTAAGAAATTCGTTAAGAAATATAGGCTACTGTTTGGGTTAATTGAAACCAACGTCAGATAGTTTGAGTTTAGCCATAAGAGTAGAATATTTGGGCCGAATGTTAAGGTGATATCTAACAACCCAGAGACGACTAAATACACAAGGGACTCGATCTGGCTGTGTTACGATGTCAATCTCTAGGAGATATCAGACACTATTAAAAAACAACAATACATTCATGCCAAAATGAAAAACAAAGGTAACTTAAACTTAAATATCACCATAATTTATGGAGATACGAACTACAAAGGCGGTCTGAAGGTCCGGGCAGGCAAGGTTGCACATGACGCGACAATGCTCGTAACCTTTCCAGAACCCCGTACGTTTCTCAACCAGCATCCGGCGCCGAGCCTCGTCCTGGGACTCAACAAACTTGGCCTGGAACTTGTCGGACAAGAAGGAAATGGCCTCGGTGCGGTCATCTTGGGCCAACTTGTCCGTGCGCTCGATTACCCGGGCGAGGGTCTCGTTAACCTCGGCAGCACGGGTCTCCGCCCACTCCAATCGGGACGAAAAGCCCTGGATCTGCCGCTCGGCGTCGACGAGACTTTGACCCAGCGTGGCCCTCTCACTGGACACCTGCTCCAACCAAACCTGATGGGCATCTGCGTCTTTCGATGCCTCCGACACCGCCTGGTTACGCGCAGCCACAACGGCAGAAACCTCCCTGGACAGACGAGCGACCTGCGCATTAAGCCGGCTACGCTCCTCCTTCAAATCATCAAGACCCCGTTGAAGGCGCACGTAGGCAAGGGCTGCACCACGGAGGCTGTCAATGTAAAGGTCCTATCGAGCGCTGAAGTGTCACGCGCGAAGAGGTCCAGGTACTCAGGCTCGTCTTGGAGAAACGGCTGGAGATGGTTGAAGCCCTTCAGGAGTATCCCCGCCATCTGAGGAAGCAAAGGGGTCAACGTGCGCGGGGTCGGCGTGATACTTGCCCGCAAGAAGAGAGGAGTTCAAGTCGGCACTGAACGCCTGGCGGGCCAACATTCTCGCCTCCAAGTCGTAGGCGGGGTTGGAAAGGCCTCTAGGGAAGGCTTAGGTGACTTAGCCGCCTCGATCCTCCTTTTCTCCGAGCGGACGTTACAGAGGGGGGGCTCGGCTATATTGTCACCGACCTCAGCGGAGCTGTTGGCGCCCAAATCCACAAAGGAGATATCCTCCAGGCGGACAACGCGTGTCCTCTTCTTCTTCCGGGGATGGGAGGCGACCTCCTCCACCTCATCATCGATACGGTCCCCAGCGGGCCTCAAGTGCCCCTCAATGGACCAACCATGCCCGAGGCGGCCGGGCCTCACAGGACCACGGCGAGAAATCTCAACAAGCAGGTCGTTCGTCGCCAGTTCATCAGCACTCAGACGGTAGAAAGGAACGATACCAGTGCGAGCCTTCAGGGTGTCCAACGGATCCCACCCCACGGGAGTGTACTCAAGGGGCCCGAGGCAAGCCAGCTCCACAAAAAAGAAAAGATCCCGCCACCCGTGCGACAAGGACGTTGTTCCGATCAGTAGTCATCGGGTAAATGTGGAACCAGTTGAGGAACAGGGGGACAGTGGGCACAATGTCGCATTCCACACAAAGGGCACTGAAAGTGAGGATACTGATGAAGCACTGAATCTGCTACCAGGGCTCGCGGTGGTGCGAGGTTGATGCCGGAGGCTTTGGAGTCCACGACGCACGCTCTACGTCAAATACCTGCAAGTGGAAACTAGGCGATTCTAATGAGACTCGCCGAGTTTCGTAGTGTAGTGCTCTGGTGTGAGAGTGGAACTTGAATCGTGCCTTTGAGTGTCCCCTTGGGACCCCTTTTATAGGGTCTCGGAGGGCGCACTCATCGGCGGAAATCGCGCCTATGGTCATATATGGTAACATTTATGACGTTGGCTGCCGCCGAGTAACGGTCGTAAGTCGCCGATTCAGGTATGGAAGTCGCCTAGTTAAGGGCTAACTCGGCGAGTTTCTAGGGCCAAGATGTATAGTCTACCATACTGCCGATCTTGCCTTAACTCGGCGAGTTATCCTGTATGTCGGCGACTTGGTAGTCCAATCGGGCGACTTTACGGGCTAACTCGGCGATCTGGACGATGAACGTGTTCAGCACCGTGGGAGCTCTCCGGGGGTCCTGCCATAGCGACGGAGCCCTAGTCCTTGTTGAGAGGCGTTGATGGGTAGTGACTGGTGTAATCAGGCATGTCTCACCAGATACGATCCGCAGCGGCCGGAGGGAACTGCGAGAGCGACCGCCTGCAGGGACTGATGACCGCCTGAAGAAAGGGAGAAAGCGGCAATGTCATGCGAGTGTCTACATAAAGAATGTAGACCGCGACATGGCCAGGTGGGGGATGCGAGGTAAAAAGTTTCCCCGACAACTGGTACTTCGGTGGGTCCTTGTACTTGTACATCTGTCGGAGGGCATCCTGACACATCGATGGGGTGACCTTAGAGAGCGGATTCTTGGTATCCGCTTCAGGAGAGAACATGCAATAAATAAGGTCCTCGACCAAGGCGTCAGGCGAGGCAATGGGAGTGCGAGGATCAGACATGAGAGGCCTGTAAGGAAATCGTCGGAGTTTAGAGAGCAAAACAGGAAACAAAGAGCAAAAATGGAAAGTAGTAGGAAGCGAAGTGAAGTCAGTAATATTTATAAAGACGGGGGGGGTTCAGAAGACGAAGAGTAGCGAATACCTGGATATCCCAAGGAATGAGGGCCCAATAAGACGGCCCACATAGACACGACCAGGCCCGTAACCCAGCGCGTCCGAAAACAAGGCATACGACGAAACACGGCGCGGCCCCGGGTCACGTCCGAAGAGCACCCGGGCCAACCGGGATACCGAGCGACATGACTCGAGGGGGCGGCGATTTTGTCCAACGGTTGGTCGAGGTGAGCACAGGGCGGAAATGTTTCGGGCAACGCCCCGACAGGGGAACCAGGCCCGGAGCCGGACAAATCCGGCCGGCCGAAAAGGGGTCGTAGGGCCGAAGGAGCATAGCCCGAGGGCCGAAGGGCATCAGACGATTACGGGAGAGGATCGGCGGATGAGCGGAGCTCGAGTAGAACGCGGGCCAGATCAACAACGGGCGGTGAGGGTAAATCAACTGTATGAACATTGCACGAAAGAAGAAAAGGCGTTCAAAATTTAAAAGTGCGCAAGTACCCAAACATAATTTTAAGTGATGAGATTCATTACAAGCCCAGAGGCAATACAAAATTACAGCAGAAGCCACAAGTATATGCCATAAGTTACAAACTAGTGTCAAAAGCTAAACGTGCATTAAAGAAAAAAGAGCAGCGGGAGTAAGTCGGGGGAACCATATGGCCTCCCTTCAGGTAATCTCATACCAAAGGAAGAAGAGGAGGAAGTTATCCCCAGACGACTCATCTACAGGGGCCTAGGAACAGGCGAGACGCTGCTCGAGGGAGGGTGTCCGATAGCGTTCGAACAAAAGCGGCCCCTACATCTGGCATAAACACGGGCCTAGTGGCCCAATTTAGGTGGCCTCGACAAAAGGTGCCGCAAATCGGTAGCTAGAAGGGACGGGGACCCACTTGAACCGCGACGACCGCGAGATAACCGTCGCCAGCCACCACCCACAGTCGGAGCAGCGGCAGTGGTGTCGTGTAGAGAGAAGCAGAAGCTCGAGGTCACAGCACCAGCAGCAACATCAGAAGCGACCGGCGCACCAGAGGATGAGGGCGCGTCGGTTTGGCGAAGCTGGGCGAGGCGGCGGTGGATATCGATCGAGACGGAGTTGAGCCGCTGACTCTCCAACACAGCAACGGAGTGAAAGGCACCGGTAGGTAGCAGCAGACACTCAGTCCAAGCAGAGTGCTGGAGTTTCACATCGTGGCCGAACTCCTCCAAAAGATCTTGGGTGCTCATCGTTTTCTCGTGAGATGAGAAAGTTGGCACATGGAGTCAGCTATTTATGGACAAAAAGGGGAACAAATAACGAAGTGTCATAAAGAAGGTAGCTGAGTGGGCATGGAAACAGGCCGGGCGAGCCTTAACCCCCTCGGGCCCAGAGGGAGTACTGTTAGTACCAGGGCCCGTCCAGACGGACCATGGGCCGAACATGACTATTGGGCCCAGAAGGCCTAAGGAAATGTCTTATAAATACTTCCCCTGGTGCAACAGGGGAGAGGGTCGATTATTAGTGAAAGCAATACTAGAGAGTTATGTGTATGAGCACCCTAGCGCATCACATTCTAATATACAAAGGGTTCAGATTTAAATATCTCATATCTGAGATATCTCAGTTGAAGTTGGACCTTGGTAAACTATTGCCAACTTTATTTTTCTCTCCTAATTTCTCATCTCAATCAGGTATGAACATAGGTCGGAGAGGCTGCATAGAGGGAAGAGGTACTTGATAAGTGATGTACAAATTAGTTGATAGAGTAGATGTAGGTAGGGAGAAAAGTCATAGGTAAGTGTGGAAGGAATCTTTGTTTCATGAAGATGTGTGCAAAAAATAAATAAAAAACTCTTAATAAAGAGGACGGTTGGGATGATGAGGACATGAGGTACAACATCCAACGGTGAATGTTTTTGAGCTTACCCTATGTTGAACTTAGTGGAAAAAAGCTGTATGTTAATAATGCAGTTTGATATGGGTGATTTTCTTATTGGCAAACAAAGCAGTGGTAAATTTCGTTCTTCTCTCTCTCTTTACTTTTTTTGTCCTCACATATTTTTTGCCATGCAGGCTACTGTTATCGAAATCAACTATGCTATTAATTAGAGTTGCTGGTGTGCGAGGAATGCAAGACCATAGTTGCAGTCTTACAGATAATGGAGAAATGATATATATTCCAATTTCTTGTTTCAGAGGTAACTTTTATGTGTACATTACTTGGTTGATCTGTTTAAAACTGTAATTAGCTAGGTTTAACATTCATTTGCTGGGTTTTGATGATGTGTAGACGTAACCAAGTAAAATATGCTCTGAGATAGGTCTTTGCGAGTTCAATGGAATCCAAGGAGTTGGGTTAGTTCACTCATACATGATTTCTTAGTTACGTGTTCTTGGTTTAATAACATTTCTCTATGAACACAGTATTATTGGCAATTTGGCATTGAGAGTGTGGTTGATGGTACCGGCCTTCGAAGTGATGTTATGTGCAATGTCTGTGAGATGAGCGTTGTATGGATTAAAAATCAACTTATACAGAATCGAACACAAGAATCCATATTAAATTACGTTAATGAGGTGAAGAAAAAATATCATTTAATGTTTTTTTATAGGATTTATATTTGTCATTAAGAATAATCCATTGCATTTGCAGTAGTTATGTGAACGATTGCCGAATCAGCTGTTGATTGCAGCAACCATGCTTCTATGCCTACTGCTTCTTTCACTATAGGAGGCAAAATATTTCAACTCAAACCCGAGGAGATAAATCTGCATAATTCTCCCGACAGCAGCATTGGGCTGGAAAGGCATGTTGCTGATGACCTTCTCTGCTTCTTTAATGTATCCATTCTTACACAGCAAATCCACAACACACACAAAGTGATCCATGTCAGGTTCAATTCCATATAAGCTCTTCATATCTCGGAACAACAACATTCCTTCTGCCTGGTAAGAACCCTTCTGTTTCCGCCTGTTTGAATTTCTGCAATGCTCATATTCCATGGCCATGAATCCCCAATATATGCTGATATCAGAGCTGTCCAGGAAACCATGTTCTTTTCACCCATTTCTTTGAAAACTTTTAAAGAGCCCTCAAGATTTCCACATTTCCTATTAATAATTAATTTATTAGTATTTAGTATTTATTAATTTATTACTACCTGTCCAGTTCTTTATTTAGGGATTTTAAAATTTCATTCTCTCCTTTGTCGCCATCCATTCTTTTTTTTGTCTCCACTCTCCACAGCTACTCAGGACCACAACTTTACACCTTCATTCATTTAATTCTTGATCGATTTTTCTTTCTCTACCTTACATAAGTCTGACACAGTTTTACACAAATAAAAA